>JAOTAZ010092968.1:0-11340 GCA_025629785.1 Erythroxylum oxycarpum | reverse complement strand
ATGGAAGCTCTCATCATCCTCCACGTTTTTCTCTTCTTGAGCACCATGAAAATCACTCTTGAAGACCTTGAAAAATCGAAACCTAGCCTTTCTTTCTTCTTTCTCTCTTCTTCTCCACGACTCTCTCCCTCTCTTCTCTCTTTTCTTGTCTTTTTCTTCTAATTTTCGTGCCCCTCTTCCCTTAAATACCAAAAGAATGAACAATGACCCTTATGCCCTTACATATAAGCCTAGTAACTTAAAAACTTAAGTTGTCTTCCCAAAATGCCCTCATACATAAACTTACTACCTTAATACCATAATTCAATCAACTTATGTCATATGATCTTACTCAAATTAACATGCTAATTAACTCCCATTAACATGCTAATTAGTTCCACAAAATAGAATAATTAATCTACCAATACCTCAAAATTCATTTAAATCATGCTTAGCTTAGAACATTTTTCTAATCCTCAAATTGAAGGAATTTACTAGAACTTCCTTCTAGAGAAATGTTCCTCATTGTCTTAATTTTCTAATGACATCCAAAATCATTCAATTTGGTTCCATAGTCTAAGAGTTATACTCCAAACATTTCAGACTATTTTTATACTAAATCATTTTCCTGTGCTTGACTTCCATCTGAAAATTGACTTTCTTAGAGATTGAATTTGAACTCAATTTCATTAGACAATTTGTAGCCTTATCTCTCTAGTTTAATCCAAATCAAAAATCATCTCATTTGGATAACTAGAGATCAAGTTATGGCTAAAACACCAAAGCATACTCAATAATCATATACATTTTCCAGCTTTTAACTTCCAACATTTTACATATAATCTATCTTGTATCTAAACCATCTTTCATACTTCATTTCAAATTCAAGAATTCATCCTTTCTTTACACACGAATAATTGCCAATAATTTTCCACTTAATAGTTCTAGCTTCCACAAAAGGTTCGGGGCCTAACACCACTCCTCTCCACTGGAGATGGCAATAACACTTGTGACCTTTGGCCCATGGCATAAGTAAAAGCTTAGGTAAAGGCTTGAAAGAACTGTGGATCTAGAGGGTTTACTTGAGGCATCGGAGGAGGAGGTAGTGGGACTTCATGCTACATACTAAGTACGTCCGAATCAGGAGCAGGGCATGTCCATGCATCCTACGGGACATACGATTCATCCGTACTTCCCCGATGAGAGTCAGATCGAGTCAAAGCTCCTTGAGTTTTTTCGAGGCTACATAATCACTCCTTCAATTTAAAACCATTGAAATCTTTAGTTCATGTAAAACAATTTCAAATCATGTAAAATAATTCAAAACAATGCAAGTTGTTCATTAAAAAAATGCATGCTCATTTCGTAATTGAAAACTACCCATTTCATGCGTAGGATGCTCCTAAACTTATTTCCAAACCTGGACTTAAACCTAGTTACTTTGATACCATAAGTGTTGGACACCATTTCGAAAGCCCAACTATCTGAAGTCATGAAGAGTGAGTGGGTTCCCTTGTATGGTTATTTCAATGAACACTCATTAGCCAACATCTCACAACGATGGTATGCCCACACCAGTCAATCACCAAATTACAATTTGACTTCTTCAAAGAAATTGTAGCTCTAAGTCTTAGTTTGTTTTGAAGCTAGAACCATCTTAATTAGAGCTCTATAGATCAAGATATGCTTAAAAAGCGAAAGTGTGTTCATACCCCAATCATGCTCTCCCAACTAACCCCTCATTTTTTCTTCATTAAAATTTTCCAAATAAACTCCAAAAGGTACCAATTTTTATGGATAGATAGAAACATGTTCTAGGAATCTATTGGTTTAAGAATTACTTCATTTGGAGGTCAGATTAGGAAGTTATGCTCAAAAGAATCAAACTTGTTTATACCCTTAATCATATTGTACCTAACTTGGCACAATTGACATAACCTTCAATAGAGATGTCTACATGAGTTTGTTATTTAACGGTTTGAAAGAAGACTTCTAGATTTACAACTTTTATAAAGACGATAAAGTGATATTTGGCCATTTAAAGGGTCAAAAATACAAATTACCGTGAGTGTACAGGGTATGTCTGTTAGGTGGATCGAGAAGGTCCGTTTAACGAACATGACATTAGCAATGTTGAGGGTCCTCCCAGACCCGAGAAGGTCTATTTAATAGACCTAAAGTTCGTCTAATCGACATAGGGGTTCCCTAAACTCCTCCAAAGCCTCTCCAATGCTTCCTACATCAAATCTAACATCATGTTCACTCATAATCTTCCCAAATTCAACTCTTATAGTGCAAAATCACTTCATATCAATTCAAACACCAAAATTATCTCATAAAACTCTCAATTCTCACCCCATTTGATTCATCAAAACCACACATTCTCATCATTTTCCATAGCTTTCATGTGCATACATTCCATATAGAATCACATTTGTAGCGATCATATCTTTTCACTCTTGTATCCAAAAGACAATTTTGACTAGTTCTACCTAAAATATTCTAGAATTTCCCCTGAAGTCAAAACACAAATCCTACCCCTATGAAAACTTGAAATTAGAAATGTAAAGACTTGAAAAGCCATAAAGAAACATAATGTGTACGTATTTCATTCACATAAAAAAGTTTAACAATGATTTAGTGGCCATTTCAAGCCACCTTACATCAAAATCCAGAAATAAAAACTTTATAAAAATAATAATTGCTCAAAATACGACTAAAGCCTTGTTTTACAATATCTAGCTTCAAAAACAAAATATGCAACTTGGAGTGCTGCCTTGACTCTCGAGTCAATTAGTTGATATCTTGTTCATCGCTTAAAGATGGGAAGGAAAGGAGGTGAGCTCGAAAGCTCGTGGGTAATAGTTTTATAACCGGTAATAAGCAAAAACCATTTAAAACCTTCATGATCATAGCAAATTCTCATTGAATCATAAAACAAAAAATTCTTAATATCAAGTCCATTCAAAACTCACATAAGTCATATATCTATCAAACTTGCCAGTACATCATAATCAAATAATCACTTCAGAATGGTTTGGGTAGATCCGTAACAGAACGTACTACACATATCCTTTAAGGGTCCTATGTAGCCGTGAACAGAACGTACTATCACAATCGCACAAAATGATTTTGCATAGCTGTAAACTTATGGGAGTCCGCGAAGGAGCTCCATGCCACTAGCGGGCAAGTGAGAGAGGTCTTTTTAATCAAGTACACTTGATAGACAGAATAGATCGCCATAAACCCATATAACATGTTATTCAAGACTTGAAAACCATTTTCCCAAATGGCACATTTTGAAAACTTGTCTTCTACCTATTTCATATGCAATTCCATCATCATTTCGGACTTAATCAACCAAAACCCCATACCAATCATATAGCGATTTCCCAAATCATTTTAAAGCGAGAAATACAACTATTATGAAGCCATTTGAAATCGTTTTCATATCAGCTCATAAGTCATTCATAGAAATTCATATACAAAATCATATGGCATATTCTCAAAGAATTTTTAAAGTACAATAAATGTGCATTAGCAAGGTAGTTCGAAATCATTAACATTCATTTATTTGAAGAAACTTTAATGACTTATTTACCCAATTATAAAAATGTCACCCACCTTAAATTCCTTGCTTGAAAACTTGTTCAAGGATGTCTCTCCTCTTGCTCCTCTTGCCTCCCTTTAACAATGACAAAAATTTCCAATTCAATAGAATTCAAATTGGAAAACTCAAAGAACCAGATGCATGAAATTAATCCTAGAATTCTTATACCCATGCAATTTCTAAGCTCTTTGAATCAAAACCCTTATAAAAATCCAAAAGTCATAACATCAACTTACCTTGAATCTTTACCAAACAATGAATTTCTTGGCTCTAATGGAAGCTTTACCCTTCCTCTTCCTTTTGTAGAAAAATCCCGGTGTGTCCATCACATGGACACGGTGCGGAAAACAAAAATTTTTGTCCTGAGACCTTCCCGAAACCTAGGATCATTGTGTCTATATAACTAGGTCAAACCATAACGACCAACGTAGCCCGTCTCTAACGGTATCCACGTAGAGGTCGGAGAACCTAACCGGGACAAACCCTTTTGACCCGGGAATAGCTAGACTAAAGAAAAGAGTGCTAGCTCTTACCTTAGCCTTGGAGAGCAATGATGTAGACGATGATGGAGATGCCTTGGAGGAGAGATGATCATGTATTAAAGGAGAGAAATTGAAAAACCATTTTCAACCTAGCTTAACCATTAAGCTTCGGCTCTCCCTCCTCAAAACCAACGACCACACTCACCTACAAGCCTTATTTCTTATATCTTTAACACTTAAAGACCATAAGAAAAGGCTTGGTGTATGTGAAGTCACGTGGATGGTCAAATGACCATTAAAAAGTCAAGGTAATAATGAGTTTGACTTAGTCAAACTTCCAACATCTCCTCACAAACGGTATGGCATCATCATAGACGATACGTCTCTAAAGACAATATATCCTTACAGATGATAGATCATTACAGAGGATATGATGTCATTTATAGATGATGTGATGTTATCAGACGATACAAGATTGGGAAAATTGCCATAATTTTTCGTATAGACATCCGATTAGGGTGTTCTTTAGATGGTTTGAAAGAGGATTTCAAGATCTACAACTTTCATGAAGACCTCAAGAACAGAGTCTATCATCTGAAGGGGTCAAAAATGGATCAGACGATAGGGTCAGATGAATTGTGAATAAAAGGAAATTCGGTCAATTATAAAAGAAACAGAAAGTCAAACATAGACGATATGATGTCATCATAGACGATACATCTTCACACTCCTAAGCATCTCCACTTATAAAGACCCTAACTTTTGAGTCCAATCTCCAAAATTCTTGTACTATATACCGTTGGAAAGATAAAAGAAAGATCTACAAATTTCTAGAAGATAAATTTGTCTAAATCTAGCTAGATCAATCCAGAATTTTTCCTAAAGTTAGAATAAGAACTTTACATTCATCCACCAATGTACTACACCCTGTTCTCAAATTCATGAAAAATTTTGAGACTCTTAATGACAGAATTTAAATTTGATGTCTTCATAAGAAATGTAGCCATATGTTTCTAGCTTAATCCAAATTAATAATCATCTTGTTTGGATAACTAAAGAAAAAGTTATGGCTAAAAGACTGAAGCATAATTAGTGAACATTTTCCAGATCAACTAACAATTTTATTTCCAAATCTTTCCTTAACAAAATTCATACCAAGATCACCTTTTTTACTTCATTTACTCCTCATTCTCAACTTCATTTTCCCTTAATATCATCCATAAAGGAACACTATTAACAGAACATACACATATATACATATTCTTCATCATCTTGCTACACAAATTCAACTTCATTTTAGCTTTCATTTTACTTCTAACTTTCACCCTAATTCTTCCCATTTCATAATCTCTTACCCACCAAAACACCAAATCAAATCATGAATCTATCCATATTTCTCATTCCATACTTGACTCTTGTCTATCAAATTCTTCGTTTAATAATTTTCATTCATTTGTTCTTTACTCATGACTAATCACCAAAATTTCTCATTTAATAGTTCTAATCTTCTAAGAAAAGTTTGAGGTCCAACAAACTTTATCTTAGAGGGATAAAGTAAAGAATGGTTCCTAATATCTGTAAGTTATTTTGATTAAGTGGAACCAAAAGCTTGCAATACAATACAAAGCTCATTTCTGTGGCTAAGTATTGTTAGTTAAGTGCCCAAATGTACTTTAGTACTATATCTATATTAATATATTTAACTTTTCAAAAACAGACATTTTTAGACTACATTCACTCCTCAAACTCCACTTAAGAATTCTTTTTCTTCTTTTCTTCAATAGGTGAAGGGGAAATCTTTATACATTATCTTCTCTGTCACAAATGAAGAGGAACACTTATAAACATCTTACTTTATCATATGTTAAGAGTAATTATTTTTAAATCTTATTCAAGATTAAGATGAAACTTTTCAATGTGTATCCTAAGAAATTGCTCTAATTGCAATACTAATATAACCTTATAACTCAACCCTTCCTTTCTTGCTCATACCAATGGACTAAGGATCAATATATGTAATGTGATTGTGGTTTGGTTATGTGTAAGTTTTAATTTTTAACCCTCGATAATTCGTAAGCCCGTAGTTCGTTAGCGTAGTACCAAAGGTGTCGATCTCACAAGGAGGGAGTTAATTTAATTCTAAAATCTAAGGCCAGTAATAAATAACAGAAATTCAAGATGCATGAAACTAATACGAGAATTTAATTCAATTAATCAAATTAAGAACCAAGCACAAAATACTAATTACTAAGAAAATTGGAACACACCCAAGAATTAATCGAAAGAAATTACTAATTGAGAGAAAGGAAAATTTACCTATCCATAGTGCTAACCTAACTGAATATGAAATATTAGATTGCTGGTTGTAGACTATCCTAAGGTTGATTACTCTCTCTCGAGTTATAACCATTAACCCTAAATTATAAACTCTATTAGATTATGGAGCTTGCAATCTCTCAATTCACAACCTATCCAAAACCCTAATTAGTTTTGAAGTTCTCTAATAAACTATCAGAAACCTATTCAAGATCTCTCTTTGCAAAATTTCTCGATCTGATACAATTCTTATCTTTATTAAATCACCTAACTCTCATTAGTCCAATTTCTTTGTCTTTCATTCGATTCACCCTTTCAATTTATTACCAAATTATGCAATCACATAATCAAACCACAACATATCCAGTAAACACATAAACAATAAAATTTCCATTAATTCAAGAATAAAATTCAAAGTTGAGTTTGGAACATCTTCAACATTCTAGAGCCTATCATCAATTGTTCATCTAATTCTATACAATAATAAAAATAAAAATAAGCAGGAAATACAATCTAGATGGATGATGGGAGGCAGTGACGTCGGGAAACCTCTTAATCTGAGAAATACATTGAGTTACCTTCTTCTCCTCTTATTTCTTCCTTCTTCTCTTCCTCTATCTCTCGATGATTTCTCTCTAGGGTTTCTCAAGGTGACTGATGCAAAGCTCTCTTCTACCTCTTTTCTTATCCTTTAAATATCCTCTTGTGTTCTGAGTAACCTTAGGGTTTTTTTAAGGTCCGAAAGGTCTAAAAAATCCCTCAAAACTTGACGTTCTTGAGTGTCTACCCCATGTAGGCCATGATCGTAGGTCATTTCCTAGGCTTTTGCACGATCATGGCATGTAAGCCACGATTGTGGATCAAACTTGATGCTTATATCACGATGGGCCGTTGTTCCAGCCTGATTGTTTCCGAAACTTCTTCGTTCTTCAATGTTGACCTTGAAACACTAGCAAACGTATTAAAGTACATAATATTTAAGCTCAAAGACTTGTACTAACCTAAAAAACACTTAAGGTATAAATAATTAACAAACTAAAACAATTCTAACCTAAACATATACTAAATGATTGAATTAATAGTTAAACACATATTAAACTAAGCCTTAAAACATAATGCAATTTACACATATCATAATACAATGCTCACATTTATTAAGTTCTCTTTCTAGCCTCTTAAGGCTCTTATTAACTCTCTAGTATGCTAAAGATTCCTTCCATAACTCATATATAGTATATTAATAATTAAAATATCTCAAAATAGTCATTAAAAACAAAAGAAATTGTTACAACTCCTAGAAACAGTAATATTGGTCGACCACAATATAACATTAGTCAACTATACTGTCATACCAATGTCCAGTGTAATGCCTAATATGGTTACAAACTATTGGTAAATTATTTTTTTATTTCTTTAGGAGCACTGGTTGAATTGGCTGACAAATGTATATTGATTATGTACAAAAACACCTTAAAACTTTAATATAAACCTAACTCTAACATAGTTTAGCCAAACCTCCTAAGATAAGTTTATAAAAACTTTTTAAGTTCTTTATTATTGATACATAAAAGGGGGCACATTGAGTGTTAGTGAATGTAATAAAACTTTTTGCAACTTAATAAAGACCCATAATTTAATTCAAATTGAACAATGAAATGCAAAAATAGTTTAATTAAACCCAATCAATCAAGCAATAATAAAGAAAAGAGTATAGCTAATAAAATTTTTAAATCAATATTTATATTGGTTTGATAAGCATACTTTGCTTACGTCCACTCCACAAGTCTATTTTGGGATTTTACTAAACTCTTCCTTCAACTAGGTAAAGAGAAATTTTATTACAAAAATCTTTGTTCAGTAAAGATAAACCTTTGTACAATCTTCCTTGAAAGTCAAGAGCAACCTCAATAGTTATTAGAACAACCAAATATAATAAAACAACGAAATTTGATGTTTATAACTTGAATAAACCTTATTTACTCACTTTGATGCTCAAAGGCTTTCAATAAATGAACAACTAATGGATGGATGCTTATAAATGATCAAAAACTCTTGTAAATGTGTTATTGTAATCCCCAAATGTTATAAAGATGTCTAGCAATCAAATATCCAAGTATTTATATATATACTAGCTCAAACTACCATCTTACACAAAAACTAGTCGTTGTAACTACTAGCAACTGCAACATTGGTCGACCTACATGGAAATTTCTTCTTTACAAAAAAACTGCTAATATTACAAAGGATTGTAAAGCTCCTTGAATTTTTAATTTATATAGTAGCTTGCTCTAAAGGATGGCAGAGCATTCTTTGAGAACAACCTCCTTTCTCTTAGTTCCCTTCTTTTTTTCCTCTGTAAACTTATCATTTCTTAAAACTTGCTTCTTTGGATTCACTTATGTCTTATTTGTTAGGATGTTTGCCCCTAGATCTAATGGATTTGGCTAATTTCCTAACCTAGAACGCTAAGTTTATGTTTAAAATTTTCAATTGATCAACCTTTTTTTCTAATATCTCAAATCTTTTGGAAGTTACATCAAATAATTTCTCAATGGCTAATTTCCAAGATGACTTACTTTCTTACTGCTATTTTATATATGGATATAAATGGATTTTGAGTTGCCTTGATTATTTCATGAGAAATTCAAATGATTTCTTCACCATATATTACATGTATTATTTTAGAGATTGTTCTAAGATCATAGGTAGTTCCTTATTTAGTTGGCTTAATAAAGGGATTACTAATATGATAATCATAGATGATTTCCAGGCGCAATTAACATCAGAATGCTTATGTTAGTCTTTCTACTCCACTTAGTTTATTAATTTTCTTTATTAATGCTTCCAGTTAAGTTGCCAATATGGTAGTAACATCCATCTTATATATCCTTACTAGTTTGGTTGCCTTCACTTGAATTGATTAAAACTGATTATTATTCATCACCATCTCCTTATTCAACTCTAGGGACTTTTGGATTTTTTAATTCAAAATTTTCTCAGCTATTAAGTCAATCATCTACTTTGTTTTATAGTTCAAACTGTAGGATGCCTAAACTTACACCCATGACATAAAACTTAATATGAGAACCTCTAAAGCAAATCCTTAAATCTCTCCCACAACTCATACAATGTCTGATTTTCAAATTATGAATAGGTAAAGGTACCATTTTGAAGCTTGGATGCCTTTACTAATAGGAATTACTTTGCTAAAAACTTCTCCATTAATTTTTTATATGTTAATTAAAGTTGCAAGTAATGAATTCAACCAATACTTAGTGCAAACACTTAATGAGAATGAGAAAATCCTCAATTATATGACATTGTCAGTTGCTCCATTGACATACATCTAAACTAACTAGGATCTTTATTCAATAAAATGCCAAACCATATAAATTATTAAATCATCTAAATGATCTCAAAATTATATATTGTAATTATCAACCTCATTATGTTTGACTGTGTTCCCATGAGTGATTTCTTTATTTATTCTAATATAAATTTATGCTTTCCTTTTATATTTTCAAAGTTCTTGATTTCTTGGCCTAACCCTTTTCAATCTTTGAGTGTCTAAAGAAGTATTTTCTCTATTTTTAGATCTTCTTTAAAGCTTTCAGATGAATTACTTCTCATCATGCATTAAGTGCTCCAAAACTTAAGATCAAAATGAAAAATCACAGAAAAACAAAGAAGTTAGAATTAAATAAAAGAAAATAAATAATATGAATAAAAATGGCTAGAATAATAATGATTGACACTATTTAATATTACTAAATCCTTGGTAATGACATTAAAATCTTGATTTTTATTTTGTTTACCCCTAATAGTATAAACTTTACGCTAGTGATTTTTATTTCTTGATTTATTAGAAAGGATATTATCTTGATTAAAATTTGAAAAGTGATTTCATTTATTTATCAAGAAAAGGAGCTTACTTTAATTTTTTGAAAAATAGTTTTCTAATCTATTAAAGAATGATTTTCTAATTTATTAAGAAATCATCAATTGAAGAATGCAAGCTAACGAGTGTAAAATTGCATAACTATCATGTTTTAATACCCTTTTGAAAGGTTAATAATGTTTATATCTATTTTTTATTACATTGTCAATTTTTTAAGATATTGTTTTAATATGTTATATTTCTATTTAGGTACATGAAAATTCTCAAAGGATATATAATGCCTTTTATCCTAGCATCGCAAGCAAAACAAGTGTTTTACTCTAAAGAAACCGATTCATCTAATTGGTATGTTGTGTTGAAGGCCCCCGATGAGTTACTATGAGTTGGAAATGTATAATGAAGATGAGGATTTCATGTATGGGTCAGAATATGTTACTGCACGAGATATGAACGTCCATGATGATAGTGAGGAAGTTAATTATGTAAGAGAGGATTGTGAAGGTCTATTGGTGTGACAACTTTGTCGTGGTTTCTCTAAACTAACTTTAAGTTACATTTTTCCCAAATTTTGGTGTATATTTCATTGATTTAAGTTAATTATTTGCTTTTGCTTTACATTACTAATGTAATGTAACTTATATAAAGTGTTATTAATTTACATAACTAAGATAACTTATGTAAATTGTTATTATTTTATTAATAAAGTAACTCATACATAATATTATTATAATACACTATTATGATAACTTTTCTAAAGTATTATTATTTTACATTTATTAAAGTCACTCATATAAAGTGTTATTGGTTCACATTACTAACATAACTTATATAAAGTGTTATTAATTTACATAACTAAGATAACTCATATAAATTGTTATTAATTTGTATAATAAAGTAACTCATACATAATGTTATTGTAATACACTATTATGATAACTTTTCTAAAGTGTTATTATTTTATATTTACTCAAGCAACTTATATAAAGTGTTATTGATCTATATTACTAACGTAACTTATATAAATTGTTATTAATTTACATAACTAAGATAACTCA
>JAOTAZ010092921.1:0-11343 GCA_025629785.1 Erythroxylum oxycarpum | reverse complement strand
TGGTTCCTTGAGAGTCGACCCGAGGTTGCATCCTGTATTGCAATTCTTGGTATAAATTGATTTTGACCGATTTCCAAAGATCAATCTTAGGATTGAATGACAGGCCGCGATCACACTTCCTCCATCGTTCATATTATTTTGTCTCCATGGTTTTCTCCAATTGTCACACTTACCGTGCCTGCCCTCATTATCTCGATCGGCATTTTTTGCGTACTTCAAAAATCTACCCAGCCTTCCCCTCTGGATAAGGAGTTTGATTTCTTTCTTTAGGTCCCAGTAATCCCCCATGTCATGACCGACGTCTCTGTAGAAACGACAATATAAAGAAGAATCCCTTTTTTTTAGAGGAGTTTTCAATTTATTGGGTTCTTGGAGGGATTCCCCTTCTGCGTTAATGACCTCAAGTACTTTCGCATATCGCCTGTTGATCGGAGTGAAGGACTCTCACCGTTGGTCCTTTCGATCGATCAGCTTCCTCTAGTAGGACTGATCTTTCTGTTGCTTGTGCGAATCAACTGTTCTGCCACTTGGACAGCGGTCATCTGATCTACGTTTTATGTTTTTCAACACTTCCTCTAGCTGGATAAGGGACCAATGATTTCTTGAACTCCTCATCCCTCGTGTTGCTCATAAGGGCAGCCAACATGGAGGAGCAGGTAAGGTCAAGGACTTCAACAGCTTCATTATTGAATCGAGTGATGAACTCTCGCAAACTTTCATTCCTTCCTTGGTTCAACTGCATCACTTCCAAGGCAGTCTTCTGTGTTCGTTTACTTGTAGTAAACTGGTTGAGGAATAGCAGCTTAAAAATCTCAAAACTGGTTATGCATCGTGGGGTAAGCTGTTGAACCATCTTCGGGCTCCTTCTTCAAAGGTTGTACAGAAGGCCTTACATTGAATGGCATCAGGGACGCAATGCAGGTTCATCATCGACTGAAAGTGCTGCAGATAATCGAGGGGATCGGTCTTTTCAATATAATTTTCAGGCATTGGTATCTTAGTACCGACCACAGGGAGGCTATCTAGGATCTCCGGGATGAAAGGAGAGCTGTACTGTGTTGACGGTTGATCAGGACGGGAATTCATGGCCATATTGATTCGATGGTCCACGATTTTTTCTAGGGCTTCAGCAGAGTGCCGATCGGCCATCACACTAATCTACCGAGCAGGGGTTTGTGTTTTGGTTGAGACTGTAAGATTTGGCAAATCAATAGATCGGCTGCTTCTTCTATTTGTCTTTGTATGGGGAAGGTTTGTTGTGGTGCTGGAGGATTCGAGTTGAAGGGATATTGGGTGTGAGGACGTGAACTGGTTCTAGCGTCATTCTCTAAGGCCACGCTTTGTGCTTCTTGGTCTTGGTTTTGGGATCGTTGCGTTTGATCATGTTGATAAGAGTGTTGAGGGGGTAACTCATTTACGTTAGGGTTTTGGATGATGGGTGGAGGGTGTGTCTGGTGATCATGATGCGGCGATGGAAGGGCGGAGGGTAGTTGCAAGTCGATTCGCTGCAGCGCAAGTGTCGTAACAGCAGCTACATGAGGATTTGTTGCCACCGCCTGACTGATCTGAGTGCTTTTGGACGTGGTGCCTTGATGCCCGGCCCCACGGTGGGTGCCAACTGGTTCTGTATGATTCTGGTGGGGCTGGGCACTGCTGCTTGCATCCATGAGATTGGTTGACTTTAGCACAGAAATACCAGCAAAACAATAAGGCACATCGGTGGTTGACTGCCGGTAAGCCCCTCCGAAGCTCAAGTTAGTCATTTTTGTGAGGGTTTTGGTGGCTAAGAACAAAGAATACTATGGTTTTGAAAGTCGTACCTTTTTCATGATGAGATAATGAATTTATATAGTTAATACCTACAGGAATTAGGTCAAATTAGGTCAACATCAAGGGATGGACCGATCGACCCATGTGTTGTTCTGAGTCTGGGCTTGGGCCTAGCACGACCGACCTAACCATAAGCTTCCTACTCCTCGAGTCTGACCAAGGAGAAGGGTCGAAGGAGTACATAAGGATTGTGCGACTCGTCTGTATGACAGCTCGTGATAGGCCCGATCGGTCGAACATCAGCGCTTAATGTATGATGGCTCATGCTAGGAACGATTGGTTACATATCAACGCCTAGCGCATAAAGGCGTTTGGTTTAATCATTACTAATGGCACATGTTCTTTGACAGGTTTTCAAAATATGAAATGAGGCATCTTTTTAACCGCTGCGCAGCTCTCATGTGCGTCCTTTCAACTGTTGCGCCGCCCTGGGTCTCTAATAACCTAATTTGCCATAGCTTAGATCATGCCACGCATCCAACTTCGGCTCGGATTTCACCACGCGTTCAACATTGATTGGTGCGTCTGTTCGTTTGGTCTATATGATAAATGCTTAGAATCATCATATCTCCTTACTTCCATTTCTATATACTCGATTCTCCAGCATTCTCTCTACTCTCTATCTTTCTCCTTGCAGTCACCGGAATTCACTTTTCACAATCGTCTCCATTCCCGACTTCGATCTATAAACTAGGTACGCCCTGTTTTCTTTCCTCGCCTTGTAAGTTTCATTTTTAGTAACCATGTTGTTGACTAGCCCTAGCGATGAACTTAGACTTAGGAATGAGGCTAGCTCCCCCTCTCCTTTTTCGTCGCTTCCTCGCCAACCTTCGCCACGAGCATCCTCGGGTCTTAGCGAAGAAGTAAGCACAGTTCTAAGGGAGCTCCATCAGGAACTGGCCAATGAGAGAGCTTTACAAATTGTTGGGCCGCTGGAGATAACGGCGGAAATGGTGGAGGTGCCGGAAGCTGACAGAAATGAGCGTCAGAGGTAAGGGGAAATGAGGAAATCGAAGCGAGTACCCGGAAGGATGGGCAAGTTATTGGAAAGCCACCGAGCGACCCTTTGACGATGACCGAAAGGGAACTGACCCGCTCGATCATTAAGAACAACATCCCTTTGTCGTGGGGACCCAGATTGGCTGCCAAGAGCGAACGGATCTATAGTACCCTGGGAGGCTATTTTGTTGTGACAGAGAGCTTCTTCTCGATCGGTGGTATGAAACTTCCATACGCCCCGATCATTGATGAGGTATGCTGCACCTACCAATTAAGGCCGAGCCAGATTCCCCCAAATGGTTGGAGGTTCATCAACGGTCTGGCTTTGCTATGCCATCATTTTCGGTTTCCACCATCGGTCGGTGTCCTGCGTCATTTTTTAAGAATGAACCAGAGCTTAAGCATCAATGGCGGGATCCCTCACTTTCAGTATAGGGACGCAAGGTATCATCCTGCTGGAAAAGCTGGGTCGATCAAGGCCTGAAAGATGAAGTAATTCTTTGTGAGGGACCTAAGATTGACCTTTGAATCTCAGCCGTGGAGATATCTCCTGTTTGAGCAATGGAATGATATTTACGATCTATACCTTACTATGGAGGAATGGGAAGTGGTTGATAGGATTAAGGCGCTCGGTCGGTATTCTTTCGACAGTCTTATTCTGGGGTATCGTGGAGGGGCATCGACCGATGCCTTTTTAATTGATCCCCCGCCTCGAATTAACGGGCTAAAGGAGGAGTCTGCTCCTTCTGGTTGATTCCTTGTAATTTAACTACTTACTGTATGCATAAGTACTAGTTTCGATTTCTGACCTGCTTCTATAATCGTGCAACCATAGCAAAGCTCAAGGATTTCGCCGAGTCCTCGAATTCTCCCAAATCCAAAGGCCAGCGCAAGGGGCCTAGGTCTTCCTTGGTGGTGAAGGGGCAAAGGAAAAAGACGGAGGTCAGCAAAGACGTCGTTCAGCCGATGGTACCTGACCGGTCTACAACGTCGCTGGCCCTTCCGGAGAATGAGGACCGCCCTGACGAGCCTGCATCGTTGCTGATCTAACCGTCGATTGAGGACCGAGCGATTTCAGAGGAAGAGGAGGAACCGCTGCCTAAGAGAAAGAAAATCGCTCAGAATCCTGAACGATCATCCTGTCAATTGGACAAGGGTAAGGGGAAAGAGTGTGTACCCCGATCAGATAAAGGTAAGAGAAAAGAACGAGGGCCTAGCTCCGAGAAGTGGGTATCCACGATCAGTCTGAGTAAGACTGCATCGCTCAGGAACATCGATGTGGCACTTCATGTCACCCAGAAGGTCGTTCCTCCTGTGGATGAGGAGTTTTTGGACACGTTGAATAATCAGGAGCTGATGGCCAGTCTCGTATGTGACTGTGCCAGGGATCTAACTTTTGCCTCTGCGATGCATCGACTTATTGATTAGCTCAGTGAAGTCTCCCAAACGATGGACCGGGAGATTCACGGTCTTCTTGAGCAAGTCAATGCTTTAAGAGCTGAGCTTGCAGAGGCGAAGGGGGAGAAGGACGTTTTACGGACTCAACTCTCTTCACTGGAGGAGGAGAAGAGTAGCTTGGAGGAATAAAAGAGCATTTTGAGAGCTCAACTTATTTCGGCGGAGGAGGAGAGGAGTAGAGTGGTTACTTCCAGGGATGAACTGGAAAGTGAATGCCGAGCGTTGAGGGAAGAAGTGCTCGACACCAATTTGAAGGCAAAAATAGAGGAGGAGCTCCGTTTGAAAGTCCTCCATGACTGTCATGAGGCGGTGATGGACAAGATAAAGGCTGGGGAGAAGCTGCTGGAGCTACAAGGCTCTGTTAAGGAGCAAAGGGTTGAAGCGATCAAGTGAGAGAAAGAGCGGTACTTATATGAGAAGTGCAAAGAGTTTGCTAGTGACTTGGCTCTTTCCATCTTGAGGAACTGCCACAGCATTTGCGTCCCTGACGGGTCGGATGGTCCTTCATTTGAGGATTATACCGAGCCGATGCTTCCCTCTGAGCTCGGCCTTTCACTTGAGGAGGTGCAAGAAATAGCTGAGAAGGAAAGAGAGGCATTGCCGGATGAGATGCTGGACCTGAGTTCAGATGAGGAAGAGGGTGTCCCTCCGTTGTCTTCTCCTGCCAATCCGGCCGCTGGCACTTCCTCCTCAATCGAAGGGTCAAAGTGATTTTTTCCTCTCCAAGGCTCATCTGGTCGGGCTTGTGACCAGAACAACAATTTAAGGAAATAAAAATTCTTATTCTTATCTTTCGTTGCCTTCTTTATTTGGTGTGTTAAGATTGGACGATCTTTTCAAATAGCAGGTAGCGAACGAGTGCTCTCGATACGCGTCGATCGGTTGTAGGGTTTGAGAGAGTCATGGTCGACCGAGACAAGAGAACCTGGCCGAACGATGCTAAGGCCGAGCGATTCGAGATTTTGGCTCTTGGCATCGCGTGGGTCTAAGATCTGGTCTTGGCGACCTGGCCGAACAATTCTAAGGCCGAGCATTCCAAGATTTTTTTCTTGGAATCGCCTGGTTCCAAGATCCTGTCTTGGCAACCTGATCGAGCGATGTAGAGGCCGAGCGATCCAAGATTATTTTCTTGGAATCGCCTGGTTCCAAGATCCTGTCTTGGCAACCTAGCCGAGCGATCTAAGATTGTTTTCTTGGAATCGCCTGGTTCCAAGATCCTGTCTTGGCAACCTGGCCGAGCGTTGTAGAGGCCGAGGGATCTAAAATTATTTTCTTGGAATCGCCTGGTTCCAAGATCCTGTCTTGGCAACCTGGCCGAGCATGGCCGAGCGATCTAAAATTTTGGCTCTTGGCATCGCCTGGTTCCAAGATCCGGTCTTGGCAACCTGGCCGAATGATGCTGGGGCCGTCAGTTGGTAGAATTTTCTCCTCTTGCCCAATGTGATGAGATTTTTCTTGCCAAGAAATTTGAAACCTCTTTATTGATGATGATAAGGGCGTGGGCCGTTAAAAAACCTAACTAGCAGGGTCAGGAAAAAGGTACCCACAAGTTACGTGTACAAGAGCATAAGCAATAATGAAGTCCAAAACATAAAAATAAGTGAACTAAAATAAAGCTTATCTGTTGATAGAATGTCTTCAAGTTTTGAGAATTCCAGGGCCTTGGTAGAATCTTGCCGTTCATATCGCGTAGGATGTAAGAGCCGTGTCGGACTTACTTGACCACCTGATAGGGTCCTTCCCATGTCTGACCGAGCTTCTCAGGATATTTACCAGCTGCCTCGGCCTTTCGCAGAACATAACCACCGATTTTTATGTCGCTCGATCTTACCCTTTTATTGTAAAACTTGGTTGCTTTTTGTCTGATGGCTTCTGAATGAGCGGCCGCCCTATCTCTGTCTTCATTGAGAAGTATAAGTTCTGCCCTGCGGGCTTCATCATTCCTTTCTTCTTCATAGCTCGAAATTCGTTGGTTATGCAGTACTTATTCTACTGGGACTAAGGCCTCTGTCCCAAAGGTAATTCTGAACGGTGTCTCACCAGTGGTCCCGTTTGGGATTGTTCTGTATGCCCACAACATTTCATCTACTTCGTCCACCCGAGTCTTTCGTCCATCTAAACGCTTTTTGAGGGCACTCATTATCTTTTTGTTAGTATTTTTCGCAAGACCGTTGCTTTGAGGATGAGCTACTGAAGTCAATTGGAGCTTTATCTTCAGTCGCTTACATAAATCTTTGAACTTGTCGTTATCAAACTGCCGACCATTATCTGTAACCAAAACCATAGGCATCCCAAAACAACTCAGTATATTCTTGCGTACGAAGTTTTTGATTTTCTGTTCGGTGATGGTGGCGACCGCTTCCGCTTCTACCCATTTAGTGAAGTATTCGACTGCCACTATCAAAAACTTCTTCTGCCCAGGACCAAGAGGAAAAGGACCTAGTATGTCCATTACCCATTGAGCAAAGGGAATGGGATGGCTCACAATTTTCAATTGCTCGGTCGGCTGATGAGACAAATTGCTATTCCTCTGGCAGGCCTCGCATCGGTTAACTTTCTCTTGACAATTCTCCTTCATCGTTGGCCAATAATACCCCTGTCTGATCAATCTGTGAGCCAACATTCTGCCTCCTAAATGATTTCCACACATTCCTTCATGAACTTCAGCCATTGCTCGTTCTGCCTCTTCTTCATTCAAGCAACGTAGTAGCGGCCAGTCATAAGAACGCTTGTATAGGATGTCATTAACAATCACATATTCGGCCGCTTTCACCTTTAGTTTCCTGGCCTCCAGGGTTTCTTCCAGCGGCGTTCCTTTGAGGAGGTACTGTCTAACCGGCTCCATCCAACTTGATCGTTCGGCATCTGTTTCAAAGACTTCTCTGGCTTTCTAGATGCTAGACTGTTCTAGCCGTTCAACCAAAATGTTGTTCTTTGCATTCTGATCGGAGGCCATTTTGTAAAGCGCGTCTACCTGAGCATTTTGCATCTTTTCTATCCTGCTGACTGAGCATTCTTCGAAATTACTCAACTCTTGCCTTGCCAATTCCAAATACTTAATCATGTTGTCTCCTTTGGCCTCATACTGCCCAGTAACTTGACTGACCACTATTTGGCTATCGCTGTACACCTTCAGATGTTTCACCCCCATCTCTCTTGCCAACTGAAGACCGGCTATTAGAGCTTCGTATTCTGCCTCATTATTGGATGCTATAAATTCTAACTGGAGAGCATACTCCACCCTCTCTTCCCGGTGTGGACTGATTAATACCACTCCTGCTTTGCACCCCTCAACGTTGGACGATCCATCAACAAATAGGCTCCAGGCAGGGCGTTGCTCACCCTGCGAGTCAGGTTGACTCATTTCTGCAACGAAGTCCGCCAACACTTGGGCCTTAATCGTTGTCCGTGGTTTATAGTGTATATCGAACTCCCCCAGCTCTACTGCCCATTTTATTAACTGCCCAGAGGTTTCGAGCTTTTGGAGGCACTGCCTGAGGGGTTGGTCGGTCCATACCTCGATTGTATGACTCTGGAAGTAGGGCCTTAGTTTCTGTGCCGCAGTTATCAAGGAAAGAGCCAACTTTTTAATAGGTGCATACCACGTTTCTGGTCCGTTCAGCACTTTACTGACATAGTAGATCGAGAATTGTTCTCTACCGTCTGATCAAACAAGAACTGCACTGATCGCCCCCTCTGTGACTGCCAAATAAAGAATCAGATTCTCCCCCTTAACAGGGCTCTGCAAGATGGGGGGACTGGTCAGATATTGCTTCAAGTGTTGGAATGCTCTCTCGCACTCATCCGACCATTGGAACTGGGTCACATCTGCCTTCCTCAAAATTTTGAAGAAAGGGAGGCACTTGTCCCCCATCCTAGAGACGAATCTGCTCAAAGAACTATCCGCCCGGTCAATATCTGAACATCCTTCAAGTATCACGATGAGGGCATTTGGACGATACCTTCGATCTTTTCCGGATTAGCTTCGATCCCCCGCTGAGTAATCATAAATCCCAAGAACTTTCCAGATGCTACACCAAAGACACACTTTTCAGGATTCAACTTCATTTGAAATTTGTTGAGGGTCAGGAAGACTTCTCTAAGGTTTTCCACATGTTCGGCAGCTGTCTTACTTTTGACCACCATGTCGTCCACATACACCTTGACTGTTTTGCCAATCTGCCGCTTAAAAACTTCCATAACTAGCAGCTGGTAATTAGCCCCTGCATTTTTCAAACTGAACGGTATCACCTGGTAACAATACGTGCCCTGGTTAGTTATAAAAGTCATTTTTTCTTTGTCTTCAAGGCTCATTTTATTTGATGATAACCAGAGAAGGCGTCCAAGAAGCTGAGGAGCTCGTGCCCTGACGTGGAGCCTACCAGTTGATCGATTTTGGGTAGGGGAAAACTATCCTTTGGGCATGCTTTGTTCCAGTCGATGAAATCTCGTATTACTCATCAAGGTAGCCAACATGGACGAGCAGGTAAGGTCAGGGACTTCGACAGCTTCATTGTTAAATCGGGTGATGAACTCCTGCAAACTTTTGTTCCTTCCTTGGGTTAACTGCATCACTTCCAAGGCAGTCTTCTGTGGCTGTTTACTTGTAACAAACTGGTTGAGGAATAGCAGCTTAAAATCCTCAAAACTGGCTATGCAACGTGGGGGTAAGCTATTGAACCATCTTTGAGCTCCTTCTTGAAAGACTGTACAGAAGGTCTTACATTGAATGGCATCAGGGTCGCAATGTAGGTTCATCATCGATTGAAAGTGCTGCAGATAGTCGAGGGGATCGATCTTTCCAGTATATTTTTCAGGCATTGGTATCTTAGTATCGACCGCTGGGAGGCTATTCAGTATCTCCGGGATGAAAGGAGAGCTGTACTGTATTGACGGTCGATCAGGACGGGAATTCATGGCCATATAGATTCGATGGTCCATGATTTTTTCTAAGGCTTCAGTAGAGTGTCGATCGGCCATCACATCGATCTGTCGAGCAGGGGCTTGCTGCTTTTCCGGTTGAGAATGTGAGATTTGGCGAATCAGTAGATTGGCTGCTTCTTCTATTTGTCTTTGTGTGAGGAATGCTTGTTGTGGTGCTGGAGGATTCGTGTTAAGAGGATATTGGGTGTGAGGACGTGAACTGGTTTTAGCGTCATCCTCTAAGGCCACGCTTTGTGCTTCTTGGTCTTGGTTTGGAGATTGTTGCGGTTGATCATGTTGATGAGAGTGTTGAGAGGGTAACTCGCTTACGCTAGGGTTTTGGATGATGAGCGGAGGGTGTATTTGGTGATCAGGAGGCGGCGATGGAAGGGCGGTGGGTACTCGTAAGCCCATTCGTTGTAGTGCCAGTGCCGCAATAACGGCTACATCAGGATTTGCTGCCGTCGCTTGACTGATTTGAGTGCTTCTGGACGTGGTGCCTTGATGCCCGGCCCCACGGTGGGCGCCAACTGGTTTTGTCTTATTTTGATGGGGCTGGGCACTGTTGCTAGGATCAATGGGATTGGTGGACTTTGGCACAAAAATACCTGCAAAACAATAAGGCACATCGGGAGTTGACTGCCGGTAGGCCTCTCCGATGCTCAAGTTAGTCTTTTGTGAGAGTTTTGGCGGCTAGTGAATAAAGAATACTAGGGTTCTTGAAAATCGTACCTGTCTTATGGTGAGGTAGCACCTTATATATGAAGAGATACCTGCTAGGTTTAGGTCTTTACTTAAGCATGGGAGGTCACCATCTGTTGATGGATCGTCTATGCCTGGGCCTGAGTCTAAGCCTAGTATGACCGTCCCAACCACAGATAAATATTATCAGAAGAATATATCAAGATACCTTTTTGCTTGAATTGGTTAGTAATGGTAAGAATTATGAAGATAGCCCTCTCTGCAAGTCACTAAGATTGACAAACACAGAAATTGTTTATCAGAATTCAGAAATGATTGTAATGAGAGGATGGAAAAAGTAACCTGCACACTGTGTTCGTCGTACATAACGATTCCTATTTAGTTTGAAGCTAGCTTAGCTTGCACGGGCCATGGGAGTGAATAGAATACCAAGGAAGTAGTGAGCTTCGATATTAAGCAACCAAAGCATAAAGTAATAAAGAAAGAAACTAGTGAGTAGCATCACAAGATTAGTTGTACGTCGACTTCAATGGCTTCTTCCAAATGAAGGGTACGCTCTTCTTTACAGAACGCAAGTTTTAAAAGAGAAAGGTATCTGCTTGACTTGTACTCAGTCAAATAAATACGGTTTCATATTATCATATGTATTTTGGTAAAGACCAAGACTTTGTCTTTTTCTATTGTTGTCAAGAAAGAGAGTGTTCAAACATAAAACAGTATCCTTTCTTCATTACATGTAACATGTCATCTTGAACAGAACCACCATAAAGAAATATTATACAATCAACATCAAAGTTAAAGTGCAATCATTTCTTCTTTAAACTGCGCAATGTAAAAACTCAACTCTCTGCATTTACTTAAACCTCCTTGTACGTCTAACAGTGGAAGCGATTTGACAAGGGACAGTATGACTCATATCTGTCGACAAAGGCAGGCATTATGCAATTACCCGCCTCTCCCTCCTTTCCTTCCAAATCCCACACTTGTGATTTCCAACGTACGGAAATGGATCAAAACAGGTTCGATTACCGTCGCTTTATTCCGATTATTAATGCTTATATACACTCACCATCGATCTTGATCTCTTGCTTTTCCTCTGTCCGATCATTCATTCCTTAAAATTCTCTAAGTTTTACTTCGATCAAAGGTAACCTGACAGACTCATATTTTTCTCTTTGCCTTGTGTGTGATGTGTTAATTGCGTTGGACCTTGGATTTTCTCTACTAGGTTCTTCAACGGTAGTACTCTCCTTGTCTCTTGATCTCTTCTATGTACATGCGTTCACATGTATGCAACTGCATGTATTTAGATCATTGAACGCGCATTATGTGGTGTTGTGTTGTCCGGTTGTTGGAAACTTAACAGGTTATACTTCCATCCGGTCAACTTTAAGTCTACTCGTCATTTTCCAAGAAGTCTCTCGAAAAAGT
>JAOTAZ010092805.1:0-11358 GCA_025629785.1 Erythroxylum oxycarpum | reverse complement strand
TATTTGAAATTTATATATTTTAAAGTCGTAGAGTACAAAGAGAAGAGAAGGAATGGCTAAATTGGCCAGTATAATTTTTAGATTAAATTTCTGAGGAAAGTAATTTAAATACCAAGGAGGTACTGGGATTTAGAATCCAGGGAAAATGCTACTACTTTCCTTAAATTAGAAAAGTTTTTACTTTCCTAGCTACTCAAAAAAACGAGCCAAACGTAATAATTTAAATTTTAGAAAAAAGATTACTTTCCCAGTCAACAATTCGTGCCAACCAAATGAGGCCAAGGGCCTTTCATTCCAAGCAAAGTAATAGGGTATAACATCTTGTGAATCTAAGAGCTGATAGTATCCCTAAATTGTATCCCTAAATCAATTTAAGGAAAGATTTTGATAGTATTAGATGGGACTTCATCACTAACACTCTAACTACCATAAATTTCCCCTAATCTTTAAAAGATGGATTAGGCAATGCATCTCCACTCCTACTTTCAGTTTTTTTATTAATGGTTAGCCTACCAAGACCATTAAAAGCATAAAGAGACCTATTGATTTACAATTGCAATGGAATTTTCAACAAATTATTAAAAAGAGTCATTCAAAGGACCAAAGTGATTAAATTAGAAAATTTTCATAAATATCAAATTAAAAAAACAGTTACATATGGTATTAGGATGTTTATGATTGAAATGGCATAATGATATATTTAATGGGTATACTAAAGTTCATTAATAATAAAATGTTTAAGAATTATCCTAAGGTTATCAATAAACGTGATTGGGATTAGTTGATATAATTTGATAGATGTGTTTAGTATATCCAAAGATATCAAATGTATCTATTTATAGTGTGTAAACTTAACAATCATATAAACATAATACCAAACATCAATTTATGTTCTTTTAGTTTATTATTGTTTCCCCCAAAGGAGAACCATAATGTACACATATTGTTGATATAATTGTTACTTGATTCTATTTATGTGTTTAAATTATGCCTCAAAATATTAATATATGAGAATTTAATATATTTTATAGCATTTATTTTTTGTTATTTTCTCACAAGGTTGATTTATTGTGAAGTATACTTAATAGTGTGAACAAGTTCAATTCAAAGTAGGGATCGTAGGTCTAAACTTGGCATTCCAAAATCATAAGATCACTACACTTACATATATTAGCAACTTTGAAGAAAAGTCTTTCCATGAAATTCAGGAAAGATTAGATATACTAAACTTAATGTTTATGTAAATGACTTTGGTTAGCTACATTAAGACTATAATTCCCAAAAATAAAATTTCTAAGGAATATCTTAAGTTTGTTGAAGATATATTTCAATTTAATTATATTGATAAGTCACTTTCTAGGATTTTAATAGGTATGTTGACCACCATAAAGTTTGATGATTCCCTTAATATACATAAGCATTTCACTAAAATGATAAATATAATAGCAAGATTAAGTTTCATGGGAAAAATAAGTAAATGAAAGTTTTCTTGTGCAGTTTATTGTTAACTCTTTACCTCCTGAATATGGTATAGTCCAAATGAGTTATACTACTAGAAAGGGCAAATGGAATGTCAATGAATTGTAAAGTATGCTTATTCAAAAGGAAGCAAGGCTTAAAAATAAGGAGTTCACTTGATTAATTTTGTGATCATCAAGAAGCTAGAAAGAAATTTAGAAAGGATAAAAGAAAAGGAAATAATGTATCGGGTAAAGTTAATATGTCATTAGCTTGAAGCTATAAGAAGGAATAAAGAAAAGATAAATGTCATTTCTATAAGAAAACTAGAAATTCTTAGAAATATTATCTGAGACGTAAGACATGGTTCATATGAAAGTTTAACTTAGTGTTATAATATGTTTTGAATCAAATTTAGCAAAAAAATTTTATAAACCTTCATGAAATGGTTTCAATCTATATTTGTTCACCTTAAAAATCTTCTTGGTATCTAAATTTTTTATTTCCATTGTACTATGAGAAAATATATTAAGGACAACCAAAGGGCCAAGCCATTTAGAACATAACTTAGCTAGCATAAGCTTTAATCAAGAATTATATAGTAACATTTTTTGTCCCATCTCAAATTGCTTCCTTAAGATCATATTATTATGGAACAATTTTGTTTTCTCTTTGTGGATTCTCAAATTCTCACAAGCATCCAACCTTAGTTCCTTTAGCTTTTGTAATTGGAATTTCCTTTTTCTCCCTAGCTTTTGTCAAATCCATGTCACAATGTTGCATTGCCCAATAAGCTTTATGCTCAATCTCCATCGATAAATGACTAACTTTACCAAAAATTAATTGATAAGGAGACATCCCTATCGTTGTTTTGTAGGCTACATAGTAAGCCTAAAGAGCATTATGTAGATATAAACTCCAATCCTTTCAACTAGGTTTCAAAGTCTTTTCCAAAATAGATTTCACCTATCTATTCGATACTTTTGCTTATCCATTCATTTGTACATGGTATGTGGTAGTTACTCGATTATGCACTCCATACTTTTTAAACAACGCTACCACTGCTCTATTGTAAAAATGGCTTCATTAATCACTAATATTGGCTTGTGGATCTCCAAATGTATTGAAAGTATTAGAATTTGTAAAACCTACTACAATTGTAGAATCATCTATCTTGGTGGCTTTTTCCACCACCCACTTCAAATCATAATTAATAGCCAAAAGCATATAAGAAAAACTAGGAGATGAATGAAAAGAGCCTATAAAATCAATACCGTATATATCAAATATCTTAACTATAAGAATTAAAGTTTGAGGCATTTCAATTTTATGAGATAAAGTTTCTGTCTTTTGGCCTCTGTCATAACTTTTACAAAACATATAAGCATCTTTAAACAAAGTTTCCCAATACAATCCACTATCCAAAACTTTTCTAGAAGTTTGTTTGGGGCTAAAGTGACCACCACATGCATAATTGTGAGAAAAAGCTAGGACATAATGATGTTCATTCTTTAGCATACAACGCCTTATAATTTGATCATATCAGAATTTGTATAAGTATGGCTCATCCCAAACATAATATTTTGCCTCTTTTCTTTTCTTATTCTTCGTAGACTTACTAATGCAATTAAGTAAAGTTGTAGTAACAAATAATTAACATGTTCTATGTACTATGGAATCATACCTTTCATTTAGAAAAATTGCTTATCATGAAAAGCTTCAAAAAAAGGTAAAATATCTTCATCTCTTACCAACCTACTCATATAATTTTCTACTGAATTTTCCACTCCTTTTCAATCCTAGGTTGTCAAATAAAATTCTTAAAGTAGCAAAATCTATCATATTAACCTCAGTTTGGACTCCTTATTTGTCAAAAAGGTATTTTAATGTTATATGGTTAGAATACACAATAACTTTAGAGCCAAGAAAATAAGATCTAAATTTATCTAAACCAAAAACAATTGTTAAAAGCTCTTTCTCATTTGTAGAATAATTGAACTGTGCATCATCCAATGTTTTTTAAGCATAATAGATATTATGAATTTATTTCCCAACCTTGATAATGGTATCCCATCAAAAGGAACATATTTTTCAGCAACTTTGATAATGGTATCCCAATCTTGGAGAATATTTAATAAACTTGCAATGAAGTCCTACATATCCAAGACAAAGATGGAACTTCCCTAACATTTGTTGGGTAAGGTAAGTTCATAATTAAATCCACATTTGTTTTATCAACTTCGATGTCCCTGTATGAAATCACTTGTCTCAAATTGATGCCTTACTCAACCATAAAATGAAACTTTTCATAACTTAACACCAAAATTCATTTCAATGCATCTTTTGAGAACTTTAGATAAATGATTTAAACAATCATCAAATGAATATCCATAAATAGTGAAATCATCCATGAATACTTCAGTGCAATTCTTAATATACTTAATAAATATACTTATGAAGCATCTTTGAAATGTACCTAGAGCACTAAAAAGACCAAAGGGAATTTGCCTGAAGGCATACATTCTAAAAGGACATGTAAATGTAGTTTTTTTCTTAATCTGTTTAAGCAATTGATGTTTAGTAGTAACATGAAAAACCATCCAAAAAGCAAAAACATGATTTACCCAAAATTCTTTCTAACATTTGATCTATAAAGGGACATGGGAAATGGTCCTTTCTAGTGGCTAAGTTAAGCTTTCTAAAGTTTATGCACATTCTCCACTCACTTTATACCCTCATTGGTACCAACTTATCATTTTGGTTTCTTATCACTATCATTCCAGTTTCCTTTGGTACAACATACACTGGGCTCACCCATGCACTATCCAAATTGGATAAATTATACCTACATCCAAAAGTTTTAAAATCCTTTTCATTACCACATCTTTCATTATTGGATTGAGTTTTCTTTGGTGTTCCCTTATTGGCTTAACATTCTCTTATAAAAGAATCTTATGCCTGCAAAGTATCAAGCTAATGCCTTTTATATTTGCTAAAGTCCAACTAGTTACAATTTGATACTCCTTAATTAGTGCTACTAGCCATTCCTCTTGCCTTGTAGTCAACCTTTTTATATAATTGTAAGTAATGACTCTCCTTCACTCAAATAGACATATGACTCTCCTTCACTCAAATAGACATACTTTAGGTGATCATATAAGGCCTTTGATTCTATCTTTAGAGCCTATAAAATAAAAGGAAATATTTTCTTATTAGTTATAGTAATTTTGTTGGACACTGCTTGGTTCCGGAATCCAACTCTTATTCTGATACCACCTATGTTGGGTACCATTTTCGAAATGGAACCCAACTTCGGATCATGTACGTGAGCTCAATCCTATGGAACCTCCGTGAACATCATCTGTTCATCTTATTGCGCAAAATCATAAGACTCAAAAAAATTTTCCTTCATTACTCTTTAATACAATACTTACAGCTAATTTCATCAATCCCATTTCCATGCCCTCAACCAAGAGTTTTACAAAGCTATAATGGCCTCTTAAGCCATAATACAACCTAGTACAAAATATCAAATTACAAAAGTTACTAGAACTACAAAGTAGCAAAAGAAACTATTCCTTTAGGCTCTCGAACACTTGATCTTCTTTTAGCTATCACCTGAGGATGGGACAGAGAGGGAGGGTGAGCTTGATAGCTCGTGGGTAACAGTTTATAATAAAAAGTAAGCAAAAACCTTGAAAACATATTCTTTGAGTTCATAATCACCTGATTCTTAGGCTTTAAGCCAAAATCCATAAGTCACAAAAACATGAATGCATCACACTTGTTCAAACATATCATGAGCACATCAGAATGGTTTGGGTGGATCCAAAATAGAACGTACTACGCATTTTCACATAGTAGTCTTGCATAGCCGTGAATTTTTGGGAGTCCATGAAGGAGCTCCATATCACTAGCGGGCGGGCGGGAGAAGCCTTTAACTTGGGATAACGAGCACGTGACAATTCTTAAAGGACCACCACAAGCCCACATAAGACATATATTTCAGATTCTTGTAAACTTGTTGCCCAAAATGACACTTTTCTTGAAAAGTTTCTTTTTCATATACTTGACATATATCTTGAAAACCATTTTTGAAAACATGATTTCATAAACATGCATCTTTTTTTTCAAAAGAATCATTTGTAAGGACTTTTCATCAATCATCACACAATTCATGAAGCAAACATATAGCAGATTTCATAAATGATTCATGAGCAATAATGCAACACTTGTGATGCAAATGAAATCAGAAAACTTCTTTGATTTAAAGAAAATACATTAGTAGTAGCTTATTGTCTATTATAAACATGTACCCACCTTGATTTCCTTACTTAAAGACTTGACTTGCTCAAAATGCTTCTTCTCTTGTTCCTCTTGTCTCTCTTAATCCCTTCATTCTTCACCAAATAAAGGGATCCTTAGCTCAAAGGGAAGCTCTTTTTTTCATCTACTTGTTTCCTTGCTTGAACAACTTCAAAATCTCTCTTGAAGGCTAAGGAAAATAAAACCCTAGCTTGTTTTCTCTTCTTTCTCTCTTTCATTCTTTTTCATGTCTCTCTCTTTTGTCTCTTTTCTCATCCATGCTTTTCGTTTCTCTAGAATCTTCTCATTCATGTTTTCTCCTTTATTTATAAGCAAGACAATACTTTTTCTTCTAATTTTGCCCTTAATAAGTCCAAAAAGTCTCTTTTATCCTTTTTTATAGGCTTATGTTTTTTTAAACTTAAGTGTCTTGCCAAAAATACCCTTGCAAATTGTGACATGGCACTTTCTTCCAGAAAAATATCCTCAATTGTCTTAAGTTTCTAATGCTACCGAAATCATTCAATTTGGTTCAGTGATTCAAAAGATATACTTCAAACATTCTTGGACTGCTCTTGTCCAAAACAGTATACTATGCACAACTTCCACCCAAAACTTGAAAGTCTTAAGAACAGAATTACAATTCACTTCCTTCAGATACTTTGTAGCTCTATGCCTCTAGTTTACCACAAATCAGAAATCATCACATTTGGATTCCTATAGATCAAGATATCATCAAAACACTGAAGTATATTCAGTAGAATAACACTAGTTCAAAATACTTAAGAGCACACTCACTATACCCGTCCCTCCTTTTTCACTTAATATCTTCCAATTCATTTTAGATGGCTAGGATTTCTGTTAAAGATGTAGAGCCATGTCTTACGAGTCTAATGGTTCAAGAATCAAATCATTTGGAAGTCTAGTGAAGAAGTTATGGTCAAAAGAAGCAACCATATTTTTGACCTCAATCATACTGAACCTGTTTCGGGGAAACAGCCATAACTTTCTGTAGAAATTTCTGATTGAGGTGTTCTTTGAATAGTTAGAAAGAAGACTTAATGAGTCACAACTCTTATGAAGACGTCAAAGGAAAATGTTTTCATCTGAGGGGTAGAAAATAGAACATACGATATGACATCGTTTTTGAGACGAAGTGACATCATCAAATGAAACAAGGTTGGGAAAATTGCGATAACTTTCCCTACAGATATCGAATTAAGGTGTTCTTTATATGGTTAAAAAGAAGAATTCAAGAGCTAAAATCTTATGAAGACGTAGAAGCAAATGCTTTCATTTATAGGGTTAAAAATGGATCAAACGATATGACATCATTTTTGCAACGAAGTGACGTTATCAAACGATACAAGGTTGGGAAAATTATCGTAACTTTCCCTACAGATATCGGATTGAGGTGTTATTTATCTGGTTGGAAATAGAAATTCAAGATCTACAACTTTCATGAGGGCCTCAAAGTGAGAGTTAGCCTTTAAAAGGGTCAAAAATGGGCCAGAAGAAGGAAGCAAAAAGGTCAAACTAAGACGGAAAAAGTCAAACTAAGGCGAAGATGACGTCATACTAAGACAAAAAACTAAGACAAAGCTGACGTCATACTAAGATGAAAATGATGTCATACTAAGATAGAGATGATGTCATACTAAGACGGAAACAAAACTAAGATGGAACAAAACTAAGACGATGCTGACGTCATACTAAGATGAAGATGATGTCATACTAAGACTGAAACAATCAAAAGGGCATAACTTTCAGCTCAGATGTACAAAATTTTCACACTATATACCGTTGGAAAGATAAAAGAAAGATCTACAACTTCCCAGAAGGTAACTTTGCTCAAATCTATTTATATAAATCCCAAATTTGCCCCTAAATTCTGAAGACAAATTTTTCATTCTTACACCAACATGCTGCACCTAGTCCTCAACTTCATGACAACTTTTGAGACTCTTAGAGACAGAATTGAAATTCGATGTCTTCATACAAAATGTAGCCATATGTCTCTAGTTTAATCCAAATTAAGAATCATCTTGTTTGGACAACTAGAGAAAACGTTGTGGCTAAAAGACTGAAGCATACACAGGGAACATTTTCCAGAACAACTCTTTATTTCAAATTCTTTCCTTACTCAACTCATACTAAGATCACTCTTTCTACTTCGTTTACTACCAATTCTACACTTAATTTCAAATTAATATTATCCATAAAGAGAATTATAAACCATGATTAGTCATGAGCACTAATAACAGAACATACACATGTATACATATCCTTCATCAACTTACTACACATATTCAACTTCCTTTTTGATTTCATTTTACTGCTATTTTCACTTTAATTTTTCCTATTTCAAAATCTCTTATCCACCAAAAACACCAAAGAAAAAACAAGAATCTATCCACATTCCTCTTTCAGTAGTTCTAACTTTTAAGAAAACGTTTGAGGTCCAATAGAAAGTATATGCATAGTGAGAGAATTCAACTGGGGTTGAGTGTCAATGCCTTATTTAAGCCACAATTGCCTATTAAATGTAAAGATCCAGGTTCTTACACTATCCCTTGTACCATAGGTAGAACTATTATTTCTCATGCCTTACTTGACTTAGGTGCAACAATCAATGTCATGCCAACCTCTATTTATAAGACCTTGGGTATTGAAGCTTTGAAAGACACTAGTATAGTACTTGGTCTAGCTGATAGGACAGTGAGATACCCTAAAAGCATTCTAGAGGATATCCTTATGCAAGTCAAAGGTCTTGTTTTTCCTGTCGACTTTTATGTTCTTGATATGACTAATGAGCTTCCTTTTGAGAGTACCTTGATTCTAGGTAGGCCTTTCCTTTTGACTGTTGAGACCATAATTGACATGAAGAAGGGCCTTATCACTATAGGAATTGGGGATCAAGAAGTGCAATTTAATCTTTCAGAAGCTATGAGCCATGGTTATGAAGATTGTTCTTACTTGGGTGTTAGTTTGATTGAATTCCATGATAATAATGTGGAAAATTTACATGAGACTGAGGTGTATGAGCCCGACTATTGTAATATAGGTGTGAATCATCATGAAGCACTTGCTTGTTTATCCTCCTCCAATTCTTCTAATTTTTGTGCATGGGAGGCTGATGTCTCATTTGTCTATTGTTTAGAAATAGATAGTTGGCTTTTTGCTCTACAAAATTATGATGCTTCTTTTTGTTTTGATATTACTGTTGATTTTGCACTTGATAGCCTTGAGGAAGGTGTGTTTCTTGATTTTGCAGGAACTGATGAAAATAAGCTTTTATGCAATCTACCAATGTAGTTTCTCCTTCAAGTGGTGCTAGAATATTAAAAGAGTATAGCAGTGATCCTACTACTTTTCTAAACCCTTCTAATACCACTCCCACTTTTGATTTACTTTCTTCTTCCACTGATCAGACTGAACCTAATTCTGTTGTTTCCAAGTCATCTTATTGTGGAATTGGGTCGGGAAGTGGAGGACATACACACTACATAGAGCTTATATCCTCATCCCGAAGCCACATGGATACACCACTCTTATTGAATGCATTCGATATACTAAAGCTGGTTCCTTCTATTGTGCAACCCCCTAATTTAAAACTAAAACCCCTTCCCCCTAACTTGAAATATGTCTTTCTTGCTAAGGATTTCAAATTTCCTGTTATTATTTCCAGTTCTCTGAGTAGTTCTGAAGAAGAGAGATTAGTTTCTATGTTGAAAATGTATAGGAGGCCTATAGGTTGGTATTTAGGGGACATACACGAAATTGATCCCTTGGTTTGCACACATAAAATCCTTCTGGCTGAAGGGTCCAAGCTAGTTAGGCAGCCACCAAGGAGGTCGAATCCTCTTATTTGTGATGTGTTTAAGAAGGAGGTATCTAAGTTACTGAGTGCGGGGATCATATATGTCATTTCAGACAGTGAGTGGAAGAGTCCGATACGGTTAGTACTGAAAAGGAGCGACATCACAGTAGTCAGAAATGAGAGTAATGAACTCATTCCATTAAGAGTTCAAAATGCTTGAAGATTGAGCACAGATTATAGGAAGTTGAATGAAAAAACTAGGAAGGATCAAATGTTGGAAAAAGTATCTGGGAAATCTCACTATTGTCTCTTAAATGGCTTCTCAGGTTACTTTCAGGTACCGATTGCACCGGCGGACCAAAACAAGACTACGTTTACCTGCCCTTTTAGTACCTACACTTATCGAAGGATGCCATTTGGGTTATATAACGCTCCAGGAACCTTTCAAAGGTGTATGATGGCAATCTTTTGTGATTTACTAGGGCGAAATATCGAGGTTTTCATGGATGACTTCATCGTTTATGGTGATAATATTGATAATTGCTTGTTTAGTCTTGAACGTGTTCTTGGTATATGCATTCAGAAAAATTTAGTTTTGAATTATGAAAAATGTCATTTTATGGTAGATAGTGGCATAGTATTAGGTCACCACATCTCCCAAAAGGGGATTGAAGTTGATAGAGCCAAGATTGAAATCATTTCTTCACTTCCTTATCCTACTTGTCTAAAAGAATTGAGATCTTTCTTAGGGCATGCGGGGTTTTATCGGCGCTTTGTAAAAGATTTTAGTAAAATTGCTTTGCCCCTTTCTACATTTTTGAAAAAAGATATTGATTTTCACTTTGATCATAAATGTAGACATGCTTTTAATACTTTGAAGTCTTTGCTTATTTCACCTCCTATTCTGACTGCGCCTAACTAGGATTTGCCTTTTGAGCTATCTTGTGATGCTTCTAACTTTGTAGTTGGTGCTATGTTTGGACAGAGAGAGGAAAAGCGATCTAGAGTGATAGCTTGTGCTTCCAAGACACTTGACTCCACTCAAGTGAATTATACCACTACTGAGAAAGAACTTTTTGCTATAATCTTTGCTTTAGATAAATTTAGACAATATCTAATAAACTCTCGAGTGGTTGTTTTTACAGATCATACAGCGGTGCGATACTTATTCAAGAAGCCTCAATCTAAACTAAGACTGCTGAGATGGGCTTTGTTGCTGCAAGAGTTTGATATTGAAATCAGAGATAGAGCTGGAGCAGAGAATCATGTGGCTGACCACCTTAGTCGATTACCTGAAGGCACCATGGGAGTTGACTCTTCTAATCTTATTGTTGATTATTTTCCTGATTCTACATTTTTTGCCTTGGCGATTCAAGAACCTTGGTACTCTAATATTGTTAATTACATTGTCGTTGATTTTGTGCCTCCTTTTATGTCTAAGTTTCAGGTTGACAAGCTGAAGAGGGAGGCAAGATACTACTCCTGGGATGCTCTAATTCTTTGGAAGCAATGCAGTGATCAGATAATTAGACGATGTGTTCCTAACTATGAGATCCACTCTATCCTTACCTTTGCACATTCTTTATCTTGCAGGGGCATTTTAGTGCTAATAGGACTGCTAGGAAGGTTTTAGAGTGCGGATTTTACTGGCCTTCCTTATTTAAAGATGCTTATACTTTTTGCAAGTCTTGTGATAAATGTCAGAGGTTTGGGAGTCTGGGTAAAAAGCATGAAATGCCTTTAAGACCTATGCATTTTTGTGAAATTTTTGATGT
>JAOTAZ010092800.1:0-11358 GCA_025629785.1 Erythroxylum oxycarpum | reverse complement strand
TCAAGTAAAATGTGAGATATTTTTATAGGAATAACATCACACTAAATAAATTCTTCATAATTTCCTAATTTGAAAGACTCCAAGCACATTTGAGTAATTGGTAGTGTTATTATCCACTCAAGCAACTTTGTAATGATGTGGGTGTTTCTATGGACCTAAATTTAATAGGCTCATGTATTCTGATACCACGTTAATACTATTTTCTCCATCAAAATAAGCTTACGTACTTTATCTTGACATCTAATTTTAATAAAAAAGGTAGTACTTTCAAGCCATTCTTTTTGTTCTGTCGCTTTAGGTCATAAGTATGCACCTCACTACATTGAGATTTGTAGAACCAGCTTGTTCATCTCTACCTCCTGTAATGCACATGCATAAGCAAAGTGGCTCCTCCCATCAATTTGAAAACACTTCTTGTCATTGCTGCCCTTTTTTCCCCATTCTAAACTATGTACCTTTAGCTCCATGAGAAGCTTTGTAGTTGTTTTGTGGTGCAAATTTTGATCCATTAAGCGCTGGCCTAAAATTTTGCACAGTTGTAGTTCTCTTAATACCAAACTCCTTGACGTGATTTCTAGATTTCTTAGTTACTTGCTATCCTAGGTATTGTTTTTGCTTATAACCCAATTATGCATCTTAAAGGCTGTGAATCCTTTCCATTGTCAATATTTTGGAAAATTTTTTCCCTTAAGCCATTTGTGAAATGAAATATGAGTTGTAATTTAAATTCCATTTCTTCATAATGCAAATAAAGATCATCAAATATTTCCATGTACATAGAACTTGTTGGTAATGAAGTGGTGAGTATTTTTATGATAAATTTAACTTCATCGCTTCCCAATCAACAATTGTTTGCTGGCCTGTTTTTCAAAGTATATCCTTTATCGATCTGTACTAGATTTTAACATGTCCAACTAGCTTAAACTTTGCAAATTGGATTTTTCGATCTTCTAACATGTACTAGCTAAAAAATCTTCCGTCTCGATTGTCTAGGTATAGGTGTTTATCCATCTTTCATGCAAAATTAGGTGCTTCAACGTGAACTTCTTTGTAATATCTTTCAATATTTATTGTGTTTTAGCACTATGATGACATTTGAAGTCTGGCATGCTCTCTCCAAATAGTGCTAGTTGTTATTGTCATGGATCTCTCAATGGGAGTTGATTCCCTGATCCCACTCAATGTTGATTAGTTTTAGCGTCTTCATCATGGATTTCACTTTCCTCCACCCTTAACATCAAATGTAATTTGCGGTATTATGTTGTTTTCTATACTAGTTCTTGGAGCACCATGTGATTAGGGGTCATTAAACTCCAATTCTTCCATAATTTTTTGAAGTGTTTAATCTCACCCTTATTCTCTTAGTAGTCTTTTTATGCCCTTCCACTACATGTTGTCATTGTGAATCAAAGTCTTATACCAAATTGATGTAGGACGAGTAGAAGATATATCAAACTAGTAACTAGAATCCCCAAAACTCATAAAATTCAGTTGTTGGAATTCAAGTTTTAGGTTTGAGATTTCTTCTTAGGTTGTTGGAATTTCAAGTTTGGGATAGCGTGAATTTTAGGTTTTGGTGCTGGAAATTTTGGTGCTTGAATTTTCATTAAATCCTTCCCAATCCGTAGCCAACTCCTCCTGCTCTATTTGATAAACCAACAGCTATGCTTCCCCCATCAAGTGGAAGGCTACCAATCCTACCTTTTCTCCCTTTTAGATTTTTTGATTCCCAAAGGGGCCTTCCAACCCATCATCCGAAAATTCAATCTTAGAGTAGCACGTTACCATTTAACCCCTTGCCTACCCATTTGTTTTCTCCATTCGACTCCCTTAGTTGCCATTGCTAGAACCACTAACATTGCCCCTTCCTAAATCCTTTCCCTATCTATGAACATGGCGTGTGTGCTTCTCCATCTATTCTTCCAGTGCTTGATGCCTCATGGCCATAGCTTACATAAAAACCTCCGGCTTGCTGACTAGGCTTTTCAGATGATGGGTGGCTCTATAATACCAAGTTGTTATGTACTCTATCGTAGGATCTACTCATTGGTTGAGACATAATAAAAGCCATGTCCTTTTTTGTGGCTATGTGATAGGTTTCCTGGATTCGAGGTCAAGGGCCTCCAAGTCAACAAAGAAAGGATTTGAATTAAGGGTTCTCTACCCTTTTCTTTCATTCATTTCAATATAAAGTTGTTCATGCACTAATCTTGTCACATGAATTCATCTAGGTGTCACCTATCAGTCCATTACTAATAGAAAGGGAAAAAATTTACATTGCATGCAAACAAAATGGTCATACAGCTAATGACAATCCCTAAACTTCCGGTAACAACTAAATTTCTTTAATGATAGTAATCATTCCATGAAGTTGGGTATCTTCTGTTTCTTACTGGGCGATCCGATTGCTGAAGGCTTGCTTCTTCCTCCTTCATGGACTTCTTACTCACGTCCTGGTCTTCATTATTGGGCTAATCAGTAATCATAACTACTTCCCCTCGCGGATTGAAAACCACCTTGTAGAGGTGGTAGGTAGACTTAAGTGGTTCCCAATCTACCCATGTACTATCTTTTGTTGACAACAAGCCCGCCCATTGAACCAAAACAAGATTGCATTGAGGGTGAGACGAAGTGTTGGATTTAGAATCTAGAATGAACAAAGGCTCAATAATGGTTGTCATCGTTGGCATGAGGTGGCTAATCAAGAATTGGAGTAGTAAGAGGGCTGTGATGGACCTTGAGAAGGGACAGTGAAAGACTGGATAAATTTTAACTCCTGTTGGCAAAGCCAACTTATAAGAGACAACACTAATTTGCGCCACAATCTAGTAAGGGCCATAAAAATGTTTACTAAGTTTGGGATAAGAAGCGTGGCCAACAAAGGTTTATGACTTCAGTTTGGCTGTCAGTTTAAGGATGATGCGTTGTACTCACCCTTAATTTGGTACCATTGAGTTTGAATAATTCTCACCAAAATTGGCTAACAAGTGTTGGGTCTCGATCGAAAAACAAACTTCGTGGTAACCCATGTAATTTACAAACCATATCTTGGAATAATTGAGCTACCTTGTAAGCAAGATAGTGTGATGGAAGAGCACCAAAATGAGCTCCTTTAGAGAAGCGATTAACAATTACCAATATCACAAAGTAACCATTCGATGGTGGCAAACTTGTGATGAAGTTGATGTTGAGATCCTCCCAAGGTGCATATGGTATTGGCAATGATTGCAAATTAGTTTGTTGGCAAATACGACACTTCCAAAAAGCCATCACAAGCCATGGTGTCCCAATAAAAATTCTCACGTAAGCAGTGTTATGTCTTTGCAATGCCCATACCACCAATGGGAGTAGTATGAAATTCTTCCAAAAGGAGTTGTTTAAAGGCACTAGAAGAGCTCACGCATATATGGCCATTGTACAAGATTAAGCTATCCTTGTAAGTATAATGGAGGTGGGAATGTGGCTGTTGTTGAATAGCTTAAATTCAATCTCTGGTGGAAGATTGACGCTGATTTTTGGCTTGCAATTAGTCTAATAAAATTATTTCTGAACCATTTCCCACTAGGATGTTGAAGGGTTGAATGAGTTGCGTTTGTAAATGCAAAAATTTGGCAATGCGCTCCTGAATAAAGTTGTGTACTGCCAATGCCAACTAAAATCATGAGTGGATGGTTAGCTATTTGATCCACATGACGAAAGGTTTCAAGTGTCATGTAGCCAGCCATTGCATGTAGGTTGATCTTAGTTGGGTTGGGGTCAGTTAAATCAGAAGTGGTTAAAGGGAAGGGATATTTGGATCATTAGGGAATATCGCAATATCTAAAAATTTGTCATCGACAATTAGTAAAAAGTATCGGGATTTACATTTGTGTTGGGGACCAAACTTCTCATGGAAATTGTAGCACAAGCCTTTTTCTAACGAGCTAACATTTCTTTAGGGGATAATTTCTTAAAGGTGGGTTTAGTGGGTGTTGAGGATAGGGAGATGGATGTTTTAATGGTGCTGGAGGATGAGTTGGAATAAGATTGGATATGGAGTAAGGAGATGGAATATGCTTAGAAGTGGGTTTAAAAGATGTGGTGCGTTTAGTGTCGGATAATTTATCCCCTTGGAGTTTGAGGAGGTGGCAAAGCTTCCATGGTATCCATTTTTGCAAGAATTTGTTTGGTTGAGGGTAAGTTTTTTTTATCGCTTCTTCAAGTTTGGGTGATGACCTTTGAATGAGTGTTCTAGCGATGATGATGACTCAATGAAAGCACCAAAATTGTTGATAGGTGTCCTGAATTTGAGGACAGGGACCTCCAAATTAACAAAGAAAGGATTTGAATTAAGGGTCCTTTGCCTTTTTCTTTCATTTCATTTCAACATGAAGTTGTTCATACACTAATCTCGTCACATGAATTCATCCACGCGTCACCTATTAGTGCATTACTAACAGAAAGGGGAAAAAACTGCCTTGCATGCAAACAAAATGGTTATACAGCTAACGATAATCCCTAAACTTCCAGTAACAACCAGTTTCCTTTAATGATAGAAATCATTCCATGAAGTTGGGTGTCTTCAGTTTCTTATTGGGCGACCTAATTCCTGAAGGCTTGCTTCTTGCTCCTTCATGGACTCCTTACTCACATCATGGTCTTCATTACTGGGCTGATTAGTAATCGTAACACTGTGTTCTCCCCTTCTTTCGAATAACTTATGCTGACATAAGGAAGTGACTTGTCCTCGATAGGGTCTCATACAATTGCTTTTTTTTTTAAAATATGGTAGCTGTGTTTTTCTTATACTCAACCAGAGATGTAATTTGTTCTGTAGGTTTAGTTGCAAGCTATGCGTGAAGCTGCAGGATGGCGTAAAAAACAAGGTACTTTTTGAAAGGCTTGTTATTTTTATTAAATACACCCATCTTACGGGTGGAGAATTAGGGTAGATTGATTTATTTTCTTAGCTGAGTTTGATCCACATTTCTCTTATTAATTAAACAAGATCTCCTAATTGACTCTAGGACTTTGAGGAAATACCATCATAATGGTTGAATCGATCTTTTGTTTAATAAATTGAACTGATCAATTGGCTATGGTACAATCCACAGACACCACACAATTTAGTTATTGAGGGTTACTAGAAAGGCCTCAGCCAAAGAGTGGGAAGCTAAAAGTTGACCACACGTATGTTTAACAATTTATGTTGCATTTCATAAGCATCGGGGTTCATAGGCTCTGAGAAATGTGAAAAAATAAATAAAAGACTACGTATGTCACAATCTGGATATTCATGACATTCAATGCACAATTAATGATCAGTCAAGTAGGGGTGGCAATTGGGCCCAGACTCAGGTTTTTTAATTGGGCCTAGGCTCGAGATCTGGGCTTGGGCAGCTCAGGCCTAGACCCAATGAAAAAAATGTTTTTACACTTAACTTTAAAAAATTATTTTAAAAAATTTTATCGAGCAAGCCCATTGCCATCCCCATGTCAAGCTTATGGATGCAACTTTCAGGGAAAAAAAGTAGTCTCTTATTCTATGGGCCCACCATTGTAGCAATGGGAAAGAAAGTTTGGATCAAAATAGGCTTCAATTATCTATCCTTTGTACCGGCTATTCTCAGGCCTTGCATTTGCCCTTCTTGGCTTACTGCTAAGGACTTACAACGATGCATTGTAACATGGGGGCCGTATCCCAAACATTATGGTTTTTTAGGTTTGTTTGAGTTGGTGGATTTATGATTGGCCTCATAAATCCCCTAACAATCAGAATAAAAAAGGTAGGCATGATACATTGTTAACACCAATGTGGTCGAGGGTAATTTAGGAAGGGGGAGAATAACAGAGATGTAAATAAGCCTAGGATATGGAGAGTATACTCGAGGAGAAAGAAAGACGGGGCAGAGAGGAGTGAGTTAGTTAGTTAGTGGCTGAGTTGGCACAAGGGTTGGGCTGTAACAGAATGGCCTCACTAGGTGGTTTTGAGGGAAGAGGTAGAGGAGAGAGGCGTAGGAGAAAAGTAAGAAGAAAGATATTGTAGTTAGAGAGAATTTTCTTCTGTCTGAGGAGCATTTCAGCTCTAGAAGGGGTCTCTTGTGGAACCACCCTTATAATAGCAGTAGAGTCCCTTTGATCTATTCAATAAATATACACTCTCTAGTTTATAAAGATAGAGTTCTATCATTGGTCCGACCTGCCGGATTATAGGAAGGGAGAATCAATTTCTTTTGGGGAACTAAGAATTTAGAAAGATCAACATCTATGCCACCAAAGATGTTCGATAGAGTAGATTTGCTAGAATCTCGTATGGCTAATCTAGAGGCTGGAGTCAAGGATATTCAATTGTTTATGAGGATGGCAATGGGGGAAATGCAGAGAGCTTTGCTGTTGGAAATAAACAAGATGATAGGTAAGAGACTAGATGAAGGACAAGGGAGTGATACCTCAGGAAGGGGGGCAAACTATGGCTGGTGAAAGGAATAATCAGCATCCTCAACACTTCGATGGAGTATTCCTTTGATAATATGGAGGAATATAGGATGTTGGTACGTAAGGTTGAACAACCTGTTTGATGGGTCTGACCCTGTGGGGTGGATTACTAGAGCGGAAGTATATTTTGAGGTTCATAATACCTTAGAAGAGGTGAAAATTAAATTGGCTCTCCTAAGTATGGAAGGATCAACCATTTATTGGTTTAAGCTTCTGAGAGAGACGGAGGTAGAATTGAATTGGAAAAATTTTAAGAGAGCTTTAATAGATAGATATGGAGGGAGGCGGTTTGAGAATCTATTCGAAAAACTCTCAGATTTGAGGCAAACTGATACAGTTGAAGGATGCATCGAGGCCTTCAAATTCATATCGTCACAGGTGGGTCATTTATCGGAAAAACAATTTATGAAATATTTCATGAGTGGATTGCGATCTGATATCCGGAGGAGGGTGTGCATGTTCAGTTCAGTGAACAGGTAGCAAATGATGAAAATCGCAAGGGTTGTGGAAGAAAGGTGGATGGAGAGCAAGGAGGTATCGAGAACCCAAGTTCTCGACATTATGCATGGAATCAAAACCTAGAGTAATTTTAGGGGCAACTTTTAGGTCAACTCGAGCCGTAAGGAGTCGAATCGCAAAAGCTAGTGGATCGAGTGAGATTTTCTGGTAGATTTGGAGTTGGTAGAACTCGGGAAACGTTCAGGTACTAACCTGACTCCCATGCGCAGAGCAAAGTGGCCGCACCTTCCATGGCAGCACCGATAAGGAGGCTTGAGGGAGAAAGGAGGGTGTCGACAGAGAGAAATAGGGGGTTGCGTCACATTTCCTACCAAGAACTCAGGGATAGAAAGGCCAAAGGTCTTTGTTTCCGATGTGGGGAGAAATTTCGTCCACTACATCAATGTTTGAAGAGACAGCTAAGGTTATTAGTTTTGGATTACATTGAAACATTGAATGAAGATGGGGAAATAATAGTTATGAAGGCAGATATTGATGAGGAAGGCGATGTAGATTAGAACCATGGGACTGTTTGGGGTTGATGAAGCAATGGTATCCGAAACTAAATTCATGAGACTAGAGGGGAAACTACCTGGGGTTCCTATTGTGATTTTGGTGGATAGTGGGGCAAGCCACAATTTTATTTTGCCTGAATTAGCGTGGCCTTGGGTTAACGATAGAGCTGAGTAAGGCCTTGGGCATCAGAATGGGTGATGGCCATAAGGTAAGTACTAAAGGAAGATGTATAGGAGTTCTTATTAGGTTGGGTGAGCTGGACTGGAAGATCGATGCTATGTACTAGATTTAGGAGGAATGGATGTAATTTTAGGTGTTGCTTGGTTACAGACATTGGGAAAGGTTATCGTAGACTGGAAGGAGATGACCATGCAATTCCAACATGAAGGTCAAAAGGTGGAGTTGTGTGGCAATGAAGAAACAAAGGCAATACAAAGAAGAGGAAGTGTGTACCTTGAGGATTCACTATCCTTACATAGTCTTTTAGCAATCTTAAGTGGTGATTTGCAATCAGTTGAAGGAATGGCTATAACAGGGGAACAATAGACTCAGCTTGACAGAAAAGAAGAGCAAGAGTTAAACTTGGTGTTGAAACAATTTTTGGAGGTGTTCCAAGAGGTTCAAGGGTTACCTCCCTAAAGAAACCACTCTCGTTCTATTGTTTTACAGCAAGGACAAGGTCCAATTAGTGTGAGACCGTATAGATACCCACACCATTATAAAGATGAGATTTAAAAAAAGGTTCAATAAATGTTACAAATAGGCATCATACTTCCTAGTTTCAGTGCTTATTCTGGTCTTGTAATTTTAGTCAAGAAAAAAGATGCTTCATGGCGAATGTGCATAGATTATAGAGCCCTAAATGGGGCCACAGTACCAGACAAGTATCCTATTCCGGTGGTGGATGAACTTTTAGATGAGTTGCACAGTGCTTGTTTCTTCTCTAAATTAGATCTCAAATTTGGGTATCCCTAAATCAGGGTAAAAAATGAGGACATATACCAAACGACTTTCTGAACACATTATGGCCACTATGAGTTCCTAGTAATGCTGTTTGGATTGACCAACACACCAGCTACGTTTCATTCCGCAATGAATGATATTTTTAGACCCTTCCTTAGAAAGTTTGTTCTGGCTTTTTTTGATGACATTCTGGTATATAGTGTTGATTGGAATACTCGTCTTTTGCACTTAGCGTCTTGGAGGTCTTAAAAAAGAAACAGTTTGTGGTTAACAAACAGAAGTGCAGTTTTGGAAAGCGAACAGTGGAATATTTTGGTCATGTTATTTTCGAAAAAGGGGTAGCTATTGATCCAGCAAAGGTTTCAAGTGTTGTGAGTTGGCCTATTCCTCGAAATGTTAAGGGGGTGAGGGGATTTCTTGGGTTGACGGCATATTTCTGAAAGTTCATTATGAGCTATGGTAAAATAGCAAAACCACTCACCAAACTAACAAAGAAAGAAGGGTTTCATTGGAACTCAACAACTTTAAAGTCCTTTGAGCCCTTAAAAAAGGCGTTGACTATTACTTTGATGTTAGCTCTACCAAAAATTTCCCAACCTTTTGAGGTTGAATGTGATGCTTCGGGCAAGGGGGTAGGTGCGGTTTTGATGCAGAATAGGAGACCTATAGCCTACTATAGTAAGGCTTTTCAAAGGGAATTCTTTATAAGTCTGCTTATGAGAAGGAACTAACGGCATTGGTGTTGGCGGTGTATCATTGGTGTTGGGGGGTATCATTGGCGTCACTTTTTACTGGGCAGATCATTTGTGGTGTATTCAGACTAAAAAAGCCTTCACCATTTGTTGCAACAGAGGTTGTCTACTATAGATCAACAATGCTGGATGGCTAAGCTTTTAGGTTATCATTTTGATGTCATTTACAAACCGGGACTAGAAAACAAAGTTGTTGATGTGTTGTCATGGGTGTATGAAGGAGAGCTGAAAAGCATCATTTCTTACCCGCTATGGGCTGATGGTTGAATCCTTTAGCAGGAGGTGCACCAAGACCCTATATTGAGTGGCATTATAAGGGATCTGCAGCGGGATCCAACCTCTAGAATCGAGTTTTTATGGCATCAAGGTGTTCTTTTGTACAAGAGAAGGTTGGTGATTGAAGCTCAATCCCCTTTTATTCCATTATTCCTAAAAGCCATTCAGGTTATCTGCGCACCTATAGGAGAATTGTGAGCAATATTTATTGGGTCGGTATGAAAAAGTCCATTCAAGACTTTGTCAAGTCTTGTGATACATGTCAAAGGTAGAAATATGCTGCCACATCTCCTGAGGGTTTGCCACAACCTTTGCCAATTCCCAACCAGATTTGGGAAGACATTTTAATGGATTTCATTATGGGACTTCCTAGATCTTATGAAGCAGTGCTGGTCATGGTGGATCGACTATCTAAATATGGCTATTTTATCCTATTGAAGAACCCTTATACTGCTAAAAGTGTGGCTGAGGTGTTTGTTAAAGAGGTAGTACGCCTTCATGGAGTGCCACAATCAATCATAAGTGATCGTGACCCTTTATTTGTTAGTCATTTCTGGTGGGAGTTGTTTTGTCTGGAGGGTACTATGCTTAAAATGAGCTCCTCTTATCCTCCAAAAATGGATGGACAAACAGAAGTTTTCGACAGGTGTTTGGAAACTTATTTGAGGTGTTTCTTTTGAACAACCTAGGCATTGATCCTATTGGATTTCATGGGCAGAACTGTGGTACAATACCACTTTTCATGTGTCTACGGGTTCAACTCCCTTTGAAGTGGTTTATGGTAGGAAACCACCAACTTTAGTTCGGCATTTACATGGAGAAACTAAAGTGGAGGCAGTGACTAGAGAGTTAATGGATAGAGATGAGGCGTTGCATCAGCTTAAATACAATCTGAATAGAGCGAAAGACCATATGAAAAAGTATGCTGATAGAAAACGAACTCTACTATCTTTCCAGGTGGGAGAATGGGTTTTTCTTAACCTCCGTCCCCACTAACAGCCAATGGTGGCTTGGCATATTAGTCAAAAGCTAGCGGCAAGATACTTAAATATGGAGCAGTCTCATATAAGCTCAAACTACCCCTACATTCTAGAGTCTATTTAGTGTTCCATGTGTCTCAACTAAAAAAGGTTGTGGGGAGCTACTCTATAGAGACAAATTTAACTGACGGAGTGGAAGTGGAGTTGAATGATGTTGTGGAATCGGAAAATGTCTTAGCTAGCCGAATAATTACTAAGGGACTCAATATGCCAATGGTTAGTTAAATGGAAGGGCAAGTCGATGGAGAATGCTACCTGGGAGGATGAATTTGTTATTCGGAGTCAATTTCCTCAATGCAGCCTTGAGGACAAAGCTGCTCTTCTAGAGAGAGGGAAGCAGTGCTAGGACCAATGTGGTCGAGGGTAATTCAGGAAGGGGAGAGAATAACAGAGACGTAAACAAGCCTAGGATGTGGAGAGTATACTCAAGGAGAAAGAAATAGGGGGCAAACAGGAGTGAGTGAGTGAGTTAGTTAGTGGCTGAGTTGGCACAAGGGCTGGGTTGTAACAGAATGGCCTCAATAGTTAGTTTTGAGGGAAGAGGGAGAGGAGAGAGGGGTAGGAGAAAAGTAAGAAGAAAGATATTTTAGGCAGAGAAAATTTTTCTTCTGTCTGAGGAGCATTTCAGCTCTGGAAGGGGTGTCCTGTGGAATCACCCTTGCAATAGCAGTAGGTCGCTTTGATCTATTCAATAATATACACTTTCTCTAGTTTACAAAGTTAGAGTTCTATCATACATTTTTGATAATTGCATGGAGATGGGCAGGAAAAGATTGCTTCATTAAATTATAAATTGATGATAAAATTGGAGATTAGTGTTGATTTTGGGTTGAATTTGT
>JAOTAZ010092785.1:0-11360 GCA_025629785.1 Erythroxylum oxycarpum | reverse complement strand
TGTATTTGTGATAAACTTGATTTATTCGTTATATTCGATGTTATGATTTACTTGATAAGTTGTGAAATTGGAAAATATAAGTTACATGGTTTTCAATGTGAATTTTGTTATGGAAATGAATAATTCAAGGGTTTTTGCTTGTTTCTCGTTATAAAACTGTTACCCATAAGCGTTAAGCTCACCCCCATTCCTTCCCATCCGTAGGCGATGCGTAACATTTCGAGTGATCGAGTCGATCGTCAAGGCATCACTCCGACTTGCATGTTTTGTTTTTTTTAAGCTAGATTTTGTAAAACAATACTTTAGTCGCATTTTGAGAAATTGTATTTCTTGCCACGTTTGTATTTTGGATTATGTCGTAAGGTGGCTCAAAATGCCCAATAAAGTGTTGTAAGACTCTTATTTTGATGTGAATGAAGTATTTATACATTATGGTTGATTATGGTATTTCATGTTTTTACATTGCAAATTTTAATTGTTCACAAGGGTAGGATTTGTGTTCTGGCTTTGAGAGAAAAACTGCACTAATCTAGGGTGAATTTGATCAAGTTGTCTTCATAGAAGTTGTAGCTTGTCCTTCTAGCTTTCCAACGCTATAATGTATGCGATTTTTGGATGTCAGAGTTGAGAGATATGATCGTTTGAGTAGGTGATGTTGCTTAGGTTGAATATCTCGAATAATTAGAGTTTGTGGAGTGATATCGCACTAGGATTGCTTAATTTGGCAAGATTATGAGTAAAGGGGATGTTAGGATAGGTTTAGGATCCTTTGGAGGGGTCTTGGAGGGTGAAAATTTAGTGTCACCCGAAGGTTACACGACCTGCCCATGTAAAATCACACAGGCCGTGTGTTTATAGCGTAAGAGCACTATTTCACCCGAAGATTACACGGCTTGCCTGTGTAAAATCACATAGTCGGTGTGTTTCCAGCGCAGGAGCACTATTTCACCTGAAGGTTACACGACCTGCCCGTGTAAAATCATACAGTCTGTGTGTTTCTAGCACAGGAGCACTGTTTCACCTGAAGGTTACATGGCCTGCCGTGTTGGTTTACACGGTACATGTTTTTGACCCTCCAAACAACAGAATTGCATTTTTAGGTCTTCATAAAAGTTGTAGCCTTAAAAGTCTTCTTTCAAACCGTCCTAAAACAAAGTCAATCTGATATTTTGAGTGAGAGTTATGGAAATTGCACCAAGACATGTACAATGTGAGTAAGGACATGAGCATGTTGGATTCGTTTGGCCGTATCTTCTTCGTCCGACCTCCGATTGAGGTGATTCTTAAAGCGTTTGATTTCTAACACATTTTCCTACCTTCCCACCAAAATTTATAGCCATTGGTGTTTAATTTGAAAATATTTATTGAAAGAAAGTGAGAGATTGGTTGGGAGTGCATGTTTGGGCCATAAACATCCTTTGGTTTCTGAAGCATATCTTGAGCTATAGAGCTCCGATTGAGGTGGTTCTTGCTCCAAAATAAATTAAAGATTAAGGGCTAAAATTTTGAAGAAGTCAATTGTGATTGTTATGTTTTCGTTGTGTGGGATCACCTTTGTGACTTGAGACGTTATACGAATGATGAGGAACCGATCATGGCTAATGAGGGTATATTGGCATAACCTTACAAGGAAACCCGCTCACGTTCTATGGTTCAGGATAGTTGGGCTCCAGAAACGGGGCCCAACAGGTTTCCTCGATTGGATAGTCAAGGGTGATGTCAAAAAGGGTAGTGGCGACTGCTTTTGGTTACCAGCCGTGGTTGTCAGGATCTTTGAAAAGAAGGAGGAGTTTTGAAGGTTTAGGTTTGTTTTTTGGGTGAGGTTAGGGTTAGTGGATTGGAGCAAATGGGAAAGTTTGGGTGTGGGGTAGGAGATGGGGGCTAAAGGCACCTAAGAAGGAGAAGAGAAGAAGTAGAGGCCATGAAAGAAGAAGAAGTAAGGCCATCGGCTATCGAGCAAGTTACGGATCTCAGGACTTTGCTCTCTAATTGTCATGTTTGAAGGTTTGTAATAACCTTAAGACAGGTTGAATTTGGATATAAGGTTTATATGTGATAAGTACCATGTGTATGTTATGTTTTGATTATGACTTAACCTATGAAATGAAATGTATGTTCCTTGAGTTTCTAGAAATGCTTTAGAATGTTTTGGATTATTTTAGTACTGTTTTGTGTGGGATCTGCATATTCTCCTAGGGGTATGTGAGTATTACAAATTAAGTAAAATTTAACATGTTTTATATTTAAATGTTGTATAAGAGTTTATATACTGGAATTGTGTGAATGTACCTTGAGAAACACAACTGAACAAAACATATACAAAATAAATTATATGAGTACTTGTAATTTGAATACTATCCTAATGGTGATAAGTTATGACTTGCATGTATGAACTGAAAAATATATTTTTTGATTCCAAATGAATATCATGTGATTTGTTAATATATTAATTATGAAGTTGGAAAATGATTAAAGAAAATGTTATTGTTGTGCCAAAATAAGTTCTAAAAATACCTAGATTATCCTACTCGCAAATATACAAGGTAGTTATAGTTAATTACCCAGGGTTGTCTCCCACGGAGGTGAAATTGGTCCACTCAAATTAATCTTGAATAAAAAATAAAAACAAATGCAATCTTAAACATTCTATCCTGATTTATTGAGTAAAGGCTTTAAAGAAAATTACATAAATAGACTAAAAAGTGAACTGATTTAACTAGAAGCAAAAACGAATTGATTAATCGGTGTGAAAACTCTTGAGAATTAATTTCAGTAATTTAATCTCCTATTCATGATGAAAGTGAATTATTTCGATAATTCTCTTGCTAAAGTTACCAATTGGGTTATAAAATCAACTCAAATAACAAACTAATCTGAATTTCGTATTCGACAAGTTTATCATCCAAATTAATTATTAAACCCAACTAATAATTACCCACTTATGTTAACATATTTCTAATTCATAACTTAATCATCTATAGTTTCTCATTCTAAATTAAACTTCTTCTCTCGATCCTTCATTTAATACCAAAATGATGTAAAGTTTGATTATGATATTACATCCAATAAACTCATAAACTATACCAATTAATAAGACAATAAAATAGCCCTTTCATTATGCATAATCAATTAAATTAGCTACATTAATCTTGAAGAACAAGTAATCAGCCCATCATAGAATAAACATGGTTCATCATCTTCAAATACTTCAATCCCATATTCAACAATAACAGAGAAGTATCAAAGCAATAAAACAGTGAATAAACCAAAATGGACTATCAAACTTTAACAAAGAAAACAAGTTCAACAAAGAAGTTCCATAATGTAAATGAGAAATAAAGCAACATATATAAATCAGGATAAACAAACAAGGATGTTCGGATGAGAGAGTTGGTGGCGGGATCTCATGCCAATTTCAAGCTCCCTACATTAGCTCTCACCTTCTGCCTCCACTTGGTTCTCACCCAGATGATCGAATGCTCACAATGGCTTTCACCTCTACTTCCTTTCTCTGTTCTTTCTTCTTAGCTGAAGCTTTTTGCTTCTCCGCCTCCACACCTTCTCTTTGTTCTTTCTTTTTTGTTCCCAGAATGTCCAGTCTCTCTAGCTAACTTTCCTTTTCCTATTTATTGCACGAGTCTACATTTAAGTTTGTTACATCATCAAAATTCAGATAAAAAATGAGTGTAGAATAAGTTTTCATGGTTGTGCCTTAGGAGTCAGACTTCTATAGTCACAGGTGTGACTCAATTTACATAAATGTTTTTAATTAATTCATGTTACATGTATAGTTGACATCCAAACTCATTCTTTTATGCATAATTTTTCTTATTTCCATGCAACATTCACAAGACAATCCAATTAATATTCACACAATATTCACCCCATTTTCACTCAATTTATCTCAAATTTGGATTAAAAACACAAGAATTTGTAACCAAAATCAAGATATGATTGAAAGCAAAGTCCAATAGAATTAGACACAATAATTCCACCACACTTAAACTATGCTTATTGTCAAACAACACAAAGAACACTAGACTGTACAAGAACAAACATTGGAAACAACAATTTTCCTAAATAATAGTAAAAGATATCAAAAATCATTTCAATAAACACAACCTAAAAACTTGAACTCATAATATTCCATGAACAAGCTATTCTCTACATATTTTTCCAAGATCAACAAGTGCTTCAACTCAAATAACCATCAATAAGTGTGATAGATAGTCACTCCACTCTCCATCCTCTCAAGCATTCAAAGGTAGCATATATTCACTCATAATTCATTTAATGTAAAGCATCTACCATAGGCTTGCTTACTAATCCAATCTCCTCCACTCATATTAAAAACAAAAATCAATTGATGAGAAAATGGAAGAGGAACCTAGTATGTAAACAACTCACACAAGAACAAAAATTGGAATAAAGAGAAATTAAACTAATAAGCAATAAAAAGGAAAAAAGAAAGAAATACGATATGAAGGTGGGTATTTACTCACTTCTTATCAAATTAACTTTTACTAGGCAAACTGATAAGATTCTTGAAGGCAAACAAATTTTGTTCAGTTCTCCACTTTTTTAGCAAGAAGCATATATAAGTTAGATTATCCCAAGGTACATTGGTTCCATATAGTATAGAACAAGAACTTTAATGCTAGACTTATTCAACTACTCTGACAAGCTTTGAAAACTAAACTTGTCACCCTAGATAGAATTGGGCTTCCTATATATTCCTAGCTGGCGTTCCTTATCTAAGACCAATGCTAAATCTCACTTATTTTCCTACACCTACTCAAATCATATTTGGAAATTCGACATGGAGAAATGTGGAATTCACAACCCTATGTAATTTGGTCTAACATAATAGAATGGAGTATTTAGCTTAAACTACCCCAAGAAGGTGATGTATGGTTTATTCTCACTGCTCTAGCTTATTTGGTATCAGACATCTGGAATGATAGGATGCTAATATAAAAATAAAAGTTAAACTCCAATGTTTTAAAGCATTCAAAATGTTCAAAATAACTATGAATGGACTAAAAATTAGACGAAATTAAGTTTTCTTCTGTTATGTGTTAAAGTAGCATTGATGTGGCACATTTTTTATATTCTTAATCTGATATGTGGGCCCACTACTTCACATGGCATCCACTTTACACAATAAGGCCTAAATGTCATAATTAAGTTAAAATAACATGATTTTTTATCTTATAAAATTATTAAAATGTAATTAAACTAATTTAATTATAATTAATCTTAATTATCATTGGAAATCAAAGGAATTTTATTTCCAGTTGTGTAATCTAAAATACCATACAATAATTACATATTAATATAACTTATGAAAAGCTTAACTAAATATACTTAACTAGACAAAAGAAGTTAAGGTTGTCTTCACTGTCCAAACGACATCAAGGGAGATTAAACCGAAAGCCCAAATTTAGTTAGATACCATCGTTCATTTTCTCTACTTCTAGGGATTTTGTTTCTTCACCTCGTGATTTCTAGGCGAGTTACTAATCATCTACCTCTAACAAAGATTATTGTAATTGTTTCCATCATCTACGGCTGATCTAGTGTATCATCCAATTGTATGGTAAACATTAATTAAATCACTTGAATTATTTTCCTTCTGATTCTTTTCTCAATTTTTGATTGTATACTTAAATAGGGTTCTTCCCAACCAGTGATATGCTTTAGCTAATTGATATTCCAATTTATCTTTTGTTTATATGAGATATTTAGATTAGTTTTGTTTACTAAAAGAACTCTGATCCAGTAGGTTAGTTTGGTAGATAGCATATGTTTATATGTCTCTGTCTGTCTATGTATTTGATGATTCTTTTCCCTCCTTAGCATGTAAATGCAAACATGGGAAACCAATTTGAATAAGACATGAGTCATGATCTTTCTTTGCACCTAATTTGCTCACTTAGTCCACAATTTTGGTCTAGTATATTTCATCACAGTAGCGTTGTAGCTTGTGTTGAATTTTAAACCGTATAACATATGAGTGAAAGCATTTGAGAATAAATGCCATTTGATTCAACTTCCATTTTGCACAAGACATATAGGGGTTGTAACAATGCTTTAGTCCACAGTCTCCCTTGGATAGTAAACTAGCAGATAATTGATGCCTTAGGTACCAGTGAGTTATGACACAGTAGGTTTGCCCAGCAAAATTGGGGAATTTATCTATAATTTCTTCCAAATATGAAGCATTAGTAAACTTACTTGAGGGATGTAGCAGCTAAACTAGGTGATCAGGAGTTTTAGATTTAGGGTAATATATAAGAAGGTTATCTTTTAGGAAATTCATTCCCTTAACACAATGCCAATTTTGGTTTTAGATCATAACTTCCACTCTAGATGTGATGTTAATAGTTAAGCCTAAAAGGGATAGCTCCTGAGTTTTCATCCTTGATATTTGTTGTATTGTGAGATCCCCACTTCCTCTAACTAAGAGTATTAAGTGACTTTTTTCAAAGTTAATCTTCAGTCTAAACATCCTTGAAAATAGCTCTATTGAGTTCATGATAACGCTTACATAATAAAGGCATTTTTCATTTTAAAAAAAGAGGGAGTCATTTGAATAGGCTAGGTAAAAGAGTTTAGACTCATTGCAATTGTAATGGTAATTGAATTCCTTTAAACTGTAAATACTGCTCTAAGTTATTCTAAAAGGAACTTTTAGTGTAATAGTGAATAGGTAGGGAGATAAAGGGTCTCCTTGTCTAATATCCCTTTATCTCTAAGACAAAAAATTGTGGTTGTAATGTAGGATTTAATCTAGGATATGAACAATTCTAGGTAATTTAAAGCTCTTAGGCAGTTAACTATGAAACCCCATTCTAATGAGTCAAAATCCTTGTATAGATCCACTTTCATTGATCAACTCTTAATTGTTGAGTTAATATAATAGTTCTTATAATTATTCTGAGACAATAGCAAGTTTTCTCCCATTCTCCTACCCTCAATAAAATATCCCTAATATTCATTAATAATGGAATTTAGAGTGTTCTTGAGTCTCTTGGCCAAAATTTTAGCAATTAGTTTGTAAACCAAATTACAATAGGACTTTGGATTTCTCCCATTCTCCTACCCTCAATAAAATCTCCCTAATATTCATTAATTATGGACTTTAGGGTGCTCTTGAGCCTCCTAGCCAAAATTTTAGCAATTAGTTTGTAAAGCAAATTACAGCGGGACATTGGCCTATAGTCCTGTAGGGAAGAGGGATTCTCCATTTTAGGAATGAGATGGATATATGCTTTATCCCTTAGCATTTTTTCCTTCTAAAGAACTTCAACACACATTTCGTGATAAAACCCCTTATTATATCCTAAGTCTTATGGAGAAAACCTGCATTGAACCTATCAAATCTTGTGCTTTGTCCTGACTAAAGTTAAATACTATCATTTTAATTTCTTCAATAGTGACCTAGCTAACAATCCCCATTCTTGCTTAATCATCCAATTTGTTATGTATATATTGTTCTATCATTTGTACTTATGAGGAGCAAGCAACTTCCTTCCATAGGAGCTTCTCATAACAGTTGAAAGTTATGTCCTTCAAGGTTGACTATTCTTGTTAGACATTACCCTTGTTGTCCACCAAAGAAGTAATTTTATTAGTGTTTCTGTGTGATAACAAGGAGTTGAAGAAGTAGTTAGTATATTTTTTCCCTTACTTTATCTATTAGATTCAAGCTTTTTCTTTAAGTAGGAGTTATAAAAGGAGAGAGATTTATTGTATTCCTGTAAGGCTTACTTTTTTAGAGTCTTAAGTCTATTGTTGGTAGGGGAGTTGTATAACTCAATTTGATAACATTGTAACTACATTTTTGAATTTTTTAATTATGTTTTTATGCTAAGAAAGGTTCTCCTTTTTGGATCTTTGATTTCCTCCTTCAACTTCTTAAGCTTGACCATTTATTAGTAAGCTTTGGAGCTTAAAACTGAGCAATGCATACCTTTTTTCCATTAGTTCATTAAATCCCTTAGTCTGTTGCCTTAAGTTGTAAGACCTAAAAGGTGAGTTACAATTAGTACTTTTATAAAAACCTTAGACCTTTATGAAGGAATGACAAGAAGATAGGGGGCCCAAAGTGTGTATATGTATTAGGAAAATAAATCAACCAATTAGTATTCACAAGGACTTTATCCAACTTCATCATCATGAATGTCATTCCATCCTGCTTATTAAACTATGTGAACATTTGTCCCTAAAAACTCAGATCCATAACTCCCACTATAGATATGAAACTTGAAAGTTTATTCCCACTGATGTTTCTATTCATAGATAGACCTTCAACTTCATCATCTCTTAGTATATAATTGAAATCATCACCCACTATCCAAGGCCTATTGTCACTGTTATTAATTGTACTTAAGCTATTCCAAAGTGAAGCTCTCTAAAATCTTAAATTAGTTACATATATGTTAGAAAATGGGAAAATAATACCTTGCCTATTTAGTGAACAATTTAGATAAATCATCTAGTCCAATGAGAATAATTCAATCACCAAAATTTTTGAGGGGTTGAAGTCAATTATAATTCTCCCATTATAGTGAAAAGCATGATTAGTGAGGAAAGACCATTTATTCACAGAAAGCTAAATTTGTACTTTAGGTTATGCCTCTTAATTTTTATCTATAATAAGGTAAACAAAATTGTTTTCTTTAAAAAAATGAAATCTTTAATACTCTACTTTTTTTAGGACTATTAAGTCCTCTTACATTTCAAATTAGGGTATTCATGAGAGGTGGTTGAGGGTAGAACCCTTACCTTTTTTCTTTCTGCTAGATTTTTCATCTTACTTTGGATTTGTAACATTAGCAAATTTCAATGAAACTTCCCTTTTTTTCAAAATTCATCTTTTCATAATTTTTATGTTAGTTGATTATGTATTCCCTGTCTTTGGTAACTCTTTTGGCCCAGATGTTTTGTGTTGTTATCTCTCAGCCTTTAGCATTTTAGCTTTTCCATTATTGTTATATATGATTTGCTCAATAGGTATAGTATTATGGGGCTCTTCCCTTGGCTCATGAGAAGTGTTTCCTACCTGATTATCATCTTTAACATTAACCTTTTGGACCATTAACTTATCATAAGTACGTGTTAAAAAAATTTTGCCTACTTGTTGCCACACCTTCTAGGTAGAGGTTTCCAAGTGTTGCCTAACTGAATGACATAATCACTTAATTCCCCTTTCTCTGTAAGCCTTTTGATAATCAAAGTTGAGGGTGGATTTGCTTCATAGGACACCTCAACATATGGTTGACCAAGTTTTATATGTAATAATAGAACTCTCAATACCTGTAAGTATAGGGATCGTATATTGTAGTATAAGAGGTTATCGTTCCCACTAGGATTATGCCATAGCTAACAATTTGAACCTAACTTTGTCTAAGGTATTCAGAAATTGATTTTAATTAAATTTAAATGACATAAATTGAAACAAATAAATAAAACAAAACAAATAATCAAATAATAAGTGAGCTGCTAATAAAAACTAGGGTTTGATCAAGATTGAATATTTAGGAACTATTCTTTCTTTATTTTGATACTTTACTATTGTTAATTCAATTTATATGTTTGATCCTAGATTTCCTAAGGTATTGATTACTCTCTCTCAAGATCTAATCAATGACCCTAATTGAATTTGAAATTTCTAGATTTGCAATCTCTTGATTCACAGAAGTATTCCTAATTAATTCAATTAGATCTGAAGCTATCTGATGGATAATTAATTTCACAAACAAGGTATCTCTTTAAGTGATCGTTAATTTGATAATTAAGGGTCTATTAAGTTGCCAATTCTCACTGTACAATCTAACACTAATTACTTTTGACTCACTCTCTTGATTTGTTATCAACATGAACAATTATCACAAACATCCAGAAATATATTGAATTAAAAATTTAATAAATCACTAATTAAATTCAAAAAAATTCCTAATATGAGTTTAGAACTCCATAGACATGTTTATCATCAAGAAAACCATATTACACATCAATAATAATGAAAAAAAGGAAAAAGAATAAAAACTCTATTTGATCCTTGATCTAGAAAGTTGGAATTTTCATATGTTCTTCTTGATCTCTTCTATTGATCTACTTTGATTTAATGGCTGCTGCAATTTTTTATTGTATTTCATTTCTTATATAGTGCTTTAAGGTCTTGGATTGTGTCTAAGGTTTTCTCACTTTGTTCAATTTCAAAAATAGGCCCAAAACATTTAAAAAAATGAAAAAATGTGTGCCTGGAAACTCTCTACCACAGTCGTGCCTCTCCATGAATTTTCCTCTCTATTAGCACGATCATGCTCAAGGCTATGTGGCCCATGCAAAATGATCATTCCTTGCTTCTAGCTTACTCCATCGTCTTTGTTCTCTAATTCTCTTATTTCTAACACTCACAAACACATTAAACACCTTATGAAACATAAAATTAAGATTGAATTCATGCTCTAAACCATACAAACATTTAGAATATGAACAAACACTCACGAAAACACAATTATAAACCTATACATATGATAATCATCTAGGAAACACTTAAAAATGCATAAAAATACCTAGTAAAATATAGTATAATCTATACCTATCAACATTCCCACACTTAAACATTTTCTTGTCCTCAAGCAAAGACAAAAACACAAACAAACAAAACATATAAATACATAAACACACAATCATGCAACTATACAATAATGGTATAACGACATCCAATCTTATAGAATTAACTTAACGTCAAACATCAATCACTCAAATTATGCCAACCAACTAACTTATCCCTTCCATGTTTAAGTGATTTGATTTGAATATGCATATCAATCAACATATTAACATTCTATTTATACATTTATGCAACTTGTAAACATGGATTTATTATTATTAATCAATTATAAAGGCAAAGAATCACTAAGTAACCTTTCATAAAAATTCTTTCTATTTTTGAAAGATCAATAGGTTTATTTATTATAACATCATTTTTTTAATTTTCTTTAACGATAACCTAGTCTTTTGATGTGAAGGCAAACACTTTGTCATGAATGTCCCCCGGTTACTCAACTAGGTCACTTTTTTATTTTGTTCAGATGGAGTGTCATTTTAGACTTTTAACACAAAGATAAACATTTTTTCATTGTTGGATCGCGTACGGTTCGAGTATTCAAAATACGTTGCGGAAAAGACCGTACAAAAATATCACGTATAATCGAAAACACGAAGGATAAACGAAAATACCTTATTTGCGTCAATAGGTTGCTTCTTTTTGGATTCCAAGACACTGCAAATCGCGAATGCCCTCTACCGGTATCCACACGAGCATGCACGATCCGGGCTGCGGCTGT
>JAOTAZ010092770.1:0-11360 GCA_025629785.1 Erythroxylum oxycarpum | reverse complement strand
TTTCGCTGCAGCGAGTTCTTGAGCTCGTCGCAGCGAACGAACCAGAACCCCAGATTTTTCTGCAGATTTCTCTGCAGAATCGATCCAAAACTCAACCAACACTTCAATAAACCATAGATCGTCACTCCTACCTCATTTCTACACCCATTTCGACTCCAAATCATGCAAAAACACAACAAAATCATTAAACCTAGCATTTTCGACATTACCGACACAAACTCCTCAAAAATCCTTCCAAAACTCATTCAATCTTTGTTTTCTGTTCTAATCATAACTAAACAAGATGCATACGATCAAAATCAAAGCAAAGAAACCAACAAAACTTACTTGGAATGCTTCAATCGTCAGATCTTGCAAACCCTAAAAATTTCTCTTCTCTTCTTCTTCTCCCACACACACGACACTCTCCCTCTCTTAATCTCTTCTTTTTCCCTTTGTCCATTTTCTTTTCCTTTTTTATTACTCACTTAACATACCAAAAGACTCTAAAGCCCTTACATTTAAACCTAGATCCCTTAAACCTAAGTAATCTTCCAAAATTACCCCTCTTTTATTCAATCCAATAAATCATACTTTAGGCCAAAATTTCATAACTTAAATCAAACTTAAAACAATACTAACCTTAACTTAATTCAAATCCAATTACTGATCTAATAAGACTTCAAAAATTCAAAACATGCCTCAAAATAAATAAAACAGGTTTGGGGTCCAACATCGGGTCCCAACATTCCAACCTTATCAAAGATGCCTTTACCACTCCTAAGTAATGCATCAAGGTTATTTCTTCCATTAACAAAATTAATACGATCTTTTTCGAGAGAAACAATCTTTTTAGTTCTAAAGTGGTAACTTTCTCTCCTAATTGTTTTATCTTAACAGTGTCATTTTCAAATAATGCGTTTACTAACTGAATTATCTTTTGTTATAAGCATTCCTTTTCAAAAACCTTTTGTTTATTATCATTTTCAAGAGAAGTAATTTTAGACAAGAAATATTTATTTTTATATTCTAATTATATAGTTTTATTAGTTAAAGACACATCACAATCTTTGGACTTCTCGATCTTTTTGAAATATTGCATTATTAATTTTTTGTACTGACCATATAAATCATGATATCCATCTTTTAATTTGTCAATTCCAATATTAGAGCCAGAGTAATATTCCTTATCATCTCCTGATTTGGCCATAAAGAAAATTTTGCCGACTTCCTCAATCTCTTCTTCTTCAAAATTATCAAAATCCTCATCTGAGCAAGCCGCAGTTATAACATGCTTTTTAGGTTTTCTTTTTTCTATTTTTTGTCTTGTCTTTTTAAAGAAGAGGACATTCTGGTCTTGTGTGTCCATGCTTCTTGCAGTGATAGCATATGATTTGATATTTTATGTATTGCTATTACCACTGCTGCCTTTTGATGGGGACCTATTGTTTCCAATTTTCTTGTTTCCTTCTCTTTCCTTCATTAGCTTCTTTTTGTAGAAGCGGGCATATTTTCTAACCATGAAATTGAATTTGTCATCTCCATCTATTTGGAACTCAATATTGCTTTCATCATCATTTGATGGATTTGATTCGTCAATTGCTTTTAGTGTCATTCCTCTTCTGTATGAGGATCCTTAATCACACCTAAACTCAGCTTCATGGATCATTGAATTTCCTCTTAACTAGTCGAGTGAGATTGTTTTAAGATCCTTTGCAGTTTCTAGGGCTGTCACCTTAGGTCCTTCATTCCTTTAGCAGTGACCTTAGGATCTTTGTTACAAGCTCATCGTTTGGACATATTTTGACAAAGTTGTTCAAATATGTGATGATGTTGTTGAAGCATTCGAAGAATTCATCTATTGTTTCTCCCTATTTCATGGAAATTGTTTCGTATTCATGTACTAAAATACTTATTCTATATTTCTTTACCTCATTCGTTCCTTCAAAGATGACTTGAAGCTTGTCCCACATTTCTTTTGCTATAGAACGGTAGGATATCTTTTTTTACTCTTCTAGAGCGAGTGCACAGATCAGATGATGTTTGCTTTGGCATTCCGCTGTGCATTTCACACTTCTACATTATCAGTAGCAAGAAGTGTTCCTCCAACTTTGATAGCTTGCCAAATTTCAATATCTACAGATTGAAGATATATGGTCATTCTCTCTTTCCAATAGGAATAGTTGTTTCCACTAAAGTAAAGACTCTTTGAGATAAATTGTCCTTCAAAGCTTCTCAAGTTGTTTTCCATGATCTATCACGTGTTGTAAAACACAATAAATGTGAAATCTTGCAAGGTATTTTTTAAATCGATAAAATCCTGCTTAAACAAAATACGTCAATAGATATACAGGTCCTATTAAAATTTGAAAGGATTTTATTAATGTTTTAAAAAAGAAAGGATCCTATTAATTATTTAAAGACAAAAATAGACTGTTAATCAAAGGGAGCCTACTTGCACTCAAAAAGAAATGAGCTTGTTAATGTTTAAAGTGAATAGTTGTTGAAGCAGATGCTTAGCTAACTAATTGCAAATAAATTAAATAGCGCCAACTATTTCAGTCATTCAAGTTTCTTCTTTTTTTCACTTTTTTAATTCAAAGATTGAGATAAGGAGATAAAAAATTGAATCATTAGCATCAAAATTGTCAAAATAACTCTAACTTCTGAAAACTTAATCTATATGTTTGATTTTGAATTATGTAATGTTCGATTCAAAGATCAAGATTTTACTTAATAAATTTCAAAGTAACTAACTGTTAGATCCTTAAGTCATGATAGCGAAATCATGCACATTGGCAAACCTTGATTAGTTTTTGATAGTGAAACAATAGAACAAGGCAAAGACTTGTAAGGAGGTAAAGACAAAAAGGGGCAATGTCAAGTTTTGGTATGCATTGGTGTGCATTGGCAGAAATCTTTGACGAGATGCAAGATTCGGATGCAAGACCAAAAGAAGGCTTAAGAAGGACTTCGAGTGGAAGATTAGCTGGATCATACGCATAATAGGAACATGCGAGAGTTCCAAGGTTACTTAGCAAGTATATCAAGCATGGTACGAGTTTGGAAGAGTTTCGGACCTTATATGAGTTGAGATGGCTAAGGATAAGGTCTTGATGGACTAAGGAATTAGTATGTGCTCAAGTGGACGGACTATAGCTAATAGAGTTGGCATGGGTAAGCATTGGATGGACCAGTGTGCTATTGGCTTGGATGAGTCATCATCAATGGATAGAGATGAGGAGATCTTGAATGATGTAGTGGATAAGATCACAATGGATGTACATCAACTTTAAGAGATAAAGATCATATGGAAGGATCATCTGAAGATAAAGGAGATCTTCGTGGATATAGATAATCACTCCTAGATAATGTAATCTTTTATCTTGTTATTGTGATGTAGCTTAATCCTATTAGATAGAGCCCTAATTGGATGGGGATGTCATCTATTAGTTAGTTTGATGTAATCTGATAAGGATAAAATAGGATAAGATTGTGATCTTAGCTAGTAGAGTTCTATTACAACTCTTAGTCATCTAAAGATGCCTATAAATAGCTCATTTGAGACTTGCTCTTAAAATCAAGAGGAGAGTGTTGTGAGACACAGAGATTGAGAAAGTATTCCTTTATATATTTTGAGGGAAGTAATAAAGGTTGGCTTTTAGTTGTATCTCTTTCTCTTGTTCTTATTGTTGCCTTTACTATTCTGGTGCTTCCGTAATTTTCTTGCAAGTGTGAGAGTTAAACATTGCGAGGGTCACTTCAACAACAAGTAGGTTAGTCGAAGATCATGTAGGAAGGCTAAATCTTGCTTTGAAGGAACTAAGTGAGATTGTTGTGTAAAGGGCTAGTGTAGCTAGCAAATAAGTTCGTGCTTGAAGGAAAACCTTTGTAACACTAACCCTGAAGATTAAACTACAAGTAGCTTCAAGCTCAAAACTTTGATTACATAAACACCCTAGAAAAGCCAAAAGTTTGTATTGCTATCATCCAAATTTTGAATAACATATAACTTGCGTTAATACCATTTATAGAGCTAAAAATTAAAGGATGATTTAATCGGATCAATAGAAAAAGTAGCCAAAAGTTTATCTTTTCCAGTTATTCAGTCAACAATCCCTTATATTCTTTAAAATTCAAAAGTATTATCATTTTTTCTTTAAAAACATAAGAACAGAGGAAGATAATGAATAAAGAGCAGTGAAATTTATTTGTGTAAGGAGTGATGTTAAATTACTTTCAACCTCTTCATTGAGCATGTTTGCAAACTGGGCAGTATAACAACTTCAAGTATATTGCTTATTTGAAAGAACGAAGAACATCTAGCTTCTCAATCTCAAAGAGAACTTTCAATGCACACTTTACAGTCTTCAAAAATTCATCCCTGACTAACAACAAAATTTTATCTTTTCCCTTTAGTCATCAATATTAACGTATTCAAACAAAAATTCAACCATTAACAATCCAAATAAAAGCAAACTAGTCAAACAACATCCAAAAAACTAACCAACATCAAAGAATTTAACGATAATAATGAAAGCAAAAAAAATTTAAGACCAAAGCATCAATAACCTCCATTGATGAGTCACCAGAGACCATGGAAGTAGATAATGGAAGATAATGGAAGAATAAATGGAGATGACGGTGATGGAGAAGAAGAAAAGAATAAAACCAAGAGCAGAGAGGCAGAAGTTTGGGGGGTCTTTAAGTTTTTTTAATTTAAAATGAAGCAAAAATGACATCGTTTGTTTATTTTTTAAATGCTGTAATCTTTGGCGATGATTTCAAATTTTCGTTGCAAAAAGTGAAAGTTTGTGGTGACAATTTTAACATTTCGCCGCCAAAAGTGAAACACTTGTATGATGTTTTACTGTAACATCGCCAAAGGCTTGATATTTGGTGACTAAATACTAGGTATTTTGTGACAATTCATGTAAATCAACACTAAATATATGCCCTTAGCGACGACGTTAAAATGACTATAGGTATTTAACAAGAACAAAGTACTAAAACAATAAGTATAGAAGAAGAAAACAATATTTGAGACAGGACATTAATAGAACGTAAAAAGACTAACACACATTTTTTTTCCTTATAAAGGAAGTAGTCTATATAACATCCTATTACTTGCGGGGAGGTTAGAATAGTAAATCTGAGTGACCAATGAGTGTTTAGAAATGCCTTTGCATGTTCATGCATAATATAGCATACTCATACACATAAATAGTGAATTTTTGCACATGAAAATGATTGTACATGTATTTATGACATTTTCCGGTATAATTGTTAATAAATGTGATTGTTATTAAGAATTGTGGTTTGTTTGTCTGGTATGGATGAATGTTTATGTTGTGTTATGTTTTGGGTGTGTGGGAATGCATTATATTTGGGTGTTTATGATCAAGTAGGGAATATGAGATATGCATGGAGGATGTTGAGTTGAAATTGGATATATTTGAAAGAATTATCCATAGAGATGATGATTTAAATGAGTTGGGATTTGGTAATGAATGAATTATGATTTGTGTTTAAATGGTTATGGAGTGATAATTGCATAAGAAGAGGTGAATTTGGGATGCTTAAGAGTATATGTAAGGTTAGAATGGGTTTAGGATCTTTTGGGGGAGTTTTAGAGATGGAAAATTTAGTTAACCCCAAGGTTACACGGCTTGCTCATTTAAAATCACACAGGCCGTGTGTTTCTAGCGCAGGAGCACAGTTTCACCCGAAGGTTACATGGTTTGACCATGTGAAATTCACACGGTTTGTGCTTTATCCAAATGGCCAAATTTCACTTCGAGGTCTTCATGACAGTTGTACATCTCGATGTCCTCTTTATCATTTCGATATTGTTTGTGAAAGTTATGCCAATTGCGCTAACATAGGTTCATTAGGAGTGAAGACATAAACATGGTTGCTTATTTTGACCATAACTTCTTCTTTAGACCTCCAAATGACTTGATGAAATAGATTCCTAACACATTTATAGTCCTCTCCATGAAAAATTGTAGCATTTTGAATTTAATTGGAAATGTTTGATTGAAAGAAAATGAAGGAATCTGTTGGAGAGTATGAACTGGTATGTTTTCACTAAACATACTTCAGTGTTTTGATTATATCTGGACCTGTCGGATTCCAAATGAGATGAATTTTGATTTGGAGTAAATTGGAGAAATAGGGTTACAAATTATCTAAAGAAGTCAAATTTTGATTTATTCTCTAAGATATTCAAATTTTGGGTGGAAATTGTGTATAGTACATTGTTTTTGGATATGCACACCCTAAAAATGTTTGAGGCATATCTTCCAAATTGTTGTACTAAATTGAATGATGTTCGTGTTAATGGAAATTACATCAGTTTCACTTTCTAAGTGAACGTGAACAATACGCCCGAACAAATTACATCAATTTCACTTTCTAAGTGAACGTGAACAATAGACCCGAAAGTGTGTGTTTTGGAAAATTCTGAAGTGAATCAATGAGAAAGGAATGGAGATTTTAATGGTTTTAGTGAGGCATAAACCTACGTATAAGTTACACTTAGATGGGTTTTGATTATGTGATGGAATTGATTGAAAAATACCCGGGATTGTTATGAACATGTAACATGTGCATTATTAACCACTTATAATAGGGCCAATTGTGATATGTGTATGTTTTGCATGATATAGAGGATTGTATTGAGAGCCATCATCCAGACGTTTCCAGGCCTTGGAAGCAAATGCTAATCTGGAGCATACTTTGAGTAGACCTAGATGGTCTCATTTCATTGTTGTTTTGTGTGAATTTTGGTATTGATTAACTACTGAATGTCTATATACTATTTCTCCAATCACAAAGAGAATTGTGATCAAGGTTTTGCCTGACTTTCAACCATGGCCTTACATTATTGGCAATGATGATAAGGGGAAGAAGAAACTGTACCCAGAGGGGTTAACAAATGATCTTACAGAGGATCAGATTGAAAAGGAAGTACAAAGCATAAATGAAGCATGCTATGCAGCATAGATTAAGGGAACTCATGCTTCCCACCATATTTCAAAAGATTTAGGAAGTAGTTGTATTCGACCTACCACTAATGAACCTTATATGGTGGTTGGAAAACTTACAAAAGGGAAGTGCAGATTCGTGAGGATTGGAGATATCAGGTACTTAACCGAGACCCTTGTGTATTTGATTACGCGCATTAGGCCGCTTTGTACTGTATCTTCAATTGGAGATGTTCTACATATGTTCGTAAGACAAGCCCCGCGACTACCTATCCCTGATGATCTAAATCTCCCAAAGTCGAACCTATCTGTTCAATCTCCTTCCCTTATTATAAGTGAAGCACTTGTTCTGTCTTCAGATGCATATAGCAGCACTATTGCCTGTGAAGAAGAACAATAGAAGGATGAAAGTCGACCTACTTCATTAAGTGACTTACGAGAGGAAATAGTTCAAATACGACAAGACCTCAAGTCACTCGGCACATAATTGAAGGAAATGAAGGACATGATGTCAGAAATATTGAAGCATTTACGATCGTAATTCATTTTTGATCAATAACAAATAGGGGGAGAGAGGAGAAAGAAAAAATTTCGAGAGAAGAGAAAGGAAAAATTCTAGAGAGGAAGAAGAAAAATATAGGGGGAGGAAGAATAAAAGAAGAAGTTGTGTTTCTAGTGTATATAATATGTACATGATTCTGTTTAGTACTTTCTTTCTTATTAATATGATTATTTGTTATCATCAAAAAGGGGGAGATTGTTAAGTCAAAAATGACTTTACGTAAATGATTTTAATGAAGAACAAATAATAATGAAAGAAGAGAGTCAGACGAAAGCAGAAGAATATGAGACGAAAACGCAAAGATAAAATTCAGACGATAGAAAATTAGACGGAAGCGTAAAGATAAAAGTCAGACGATAGAAAATTAGACGAAAGCGCGAACCAAAAGTGAGACGGAAGGAAGTGAGATGGAAGACGCAAAATAAAAATCAGATGGAAGGAAGTGAGACGGAAGAACCGATACCACGTCGGTTTAATAATCAACTCGAGTTAGTTACAGAATTCAACTGAATAACTGAGTCTTGAAAGATTAAGAAACAAGAAGAAAGAAGCAGTTATCAAGAAGCGATTGAAGACGAAGGCTATAAATATGAGTCGGAGTCGAAGACTGCAGAAGCTTAGCGAGTTAAGAAATCTTATTGTGTGAAAAACTAGAGCGATCACTTTCTATAACAAAAGCTCAAAAACTCTTTCAATTGAAAGAAAAGCAGATAGCCTGAAAAGGCTAAGTGTGAAAGAATACTTGTTGTAAGAGACCTAAAGAGGCTCGGTATCAAAGAATACTTGTAACGTTGCGAAAGATAGTGAAATCTCATAAAGATCTCTGAGGATTGGACGTAGCCCACGGTTTGGGGTGAACCAGTATAAATCAGTTATGTTAACACTCTCTCTCAACTCTCAACTCTTAACTCTCTCTTAACTTTGAATTTTCAATCTTACCATTTTCATACGAGAATTCAAAAAATATTTTACAATATTGTTTTTCAATAGTTTGAGAAAAGAATAAGTTTCTTTAAAAGAAATTATAAGAAAGGGGATCAGTGAAAAAGAATACACAATTCAACCCCCCTTCTTGTTCATTTGTATATCGTTTATTAAGTTCTTATTAACGTGTGATTCACTTCAAAAAGTAGATTCCCTTGTCAATTAAGTTTGTCATGTGTGCAAAAGTAGATTCTCTGGACACATAAAACCCTACTTTTACTATATTCACTTTTAAATTTGTCGAGTGCTCTCCATGCATATAATGTAACCTATGAAGCCTTCTTTGGCATGAAAAAATAAACTCCTCGTTCACATTTATGATCAATATCTCAAAATCTTGTCTGAGCCTAAGAATTGGTGTTTAAGAGACAAAGAGATAAACAAGTGTGTTTGCTTGCGTTTTTATATTTTGATCAGTTATTATCTATCTTTATTTACTAATCATTCCTTATCTTAAACCTATCACTATTTTTTATATCATAGTTTAACTTATTTACATAAAATTAGTCTTATAGATTTTCTTAATAATTGTTTGACATATGGCTTTAGAAATATTCTTATTAGATTTCTTCTTAACAAAATTCAGTAATTATGCCTGTTTGTGCTAATTGTAGAGCCATTCATTTATTAATAATATATATGGAAGCAAAAAAAAAAAGTTAGCTAGCAATGTATCAAAACATTCATTCAAACTCATAATTTTCTTAGATCCATTAATGCTACTGCAAATACACTTCAGACATTTCAAAATATTGTTAACAATTATAAAACCTTATATTATCAAGATAAAGAAGAAGTAAAACACTTTATAAACGTTTTCACGAACATTATCAAACTCATATATCAATAACTATTGTACTATATGTAATCAAATACACACTGAAAATATATATTTTCAAAGTTTAGTATCTCAGTACAAAACAGAAAAAAAAGTTATTATAAAGAATGATAAAATTATTAACAATTTTTCATTAATAATAATGGATTAAGACCCATTAAAGAAAAACTCGATATCGCTACTAATCTCTATAATTCATATATACAAGAGTTACAAAATATTAAAAAATATATATTACCAGAACATAAAAGACTTTTTCATTAACATGACAGAAATAACTACAGATATATTAGATGTAGATACTTTCGAATTAATTGAATGTATTGGAACTTTCCATATTAATACATTATTATCAATTGAAAAACAAAAACAAATAGCTAAATCACAATTAAACTTAAAGGCTAGACAAGATATTACTCACCATCCCATAAAAATATAATAAATCGAAGAAATATTATTTATTATGGCAAACTAATTCATGAAACACCTATCAGAATTGATCAATGTAATGGACATATCTGCATAAGTTTAATAGATCAAGAATAAATTTGTAAACAATTACAAAAAATTTCAGAAAAAACGACATAAAATAAGATATATACACCTATATACTATTCAAATATTATTAAAATCTACTTTCTCAGAAGGAATAGGCTGCCCTATATGAATGGCTATAATGGACGAACGTATGACTAATTTTAACGATCAAGTAATAGGAATAATGAATGGAAATTTAGCTTATGGAAAAATAAAATTTAACACTCATTTAAAATTAGGAATTCCCTTAAAATCCCATAATCTATATGAAAATATTACTATTGCCTTTAAATTTTATAGAGAAAATTTAATGACTATAAGACAATACCCTTTTTCAATTACTTATCAAATTAGTTATGCTTTAATGAATACACATCATAGTATTGAATTTAAAAACACAGATAAAATATATTTTGACCAATGGTTTAATGATGTAGCAAAAGTAGGCACCAATTTAAGAACTAATCTATTTGAATTACCAGAAATAAATTACCCAATTAAATTATATAATTTAGAATCATCTGCTCTATAACTATCTATATATGAAAACAAAACATTTCAAGAAAATTTTCCATTTTGATCAAAATCATTAAGATTAGAAAAACCTATTAGATTTACCAAACCAGGAATAAGATTAGAAAAATCCATTCACATCACTGAACCAAAAATAATAAAAAGAAATGAAGAACAAGAACAAAAACAACATTTAGATAAAGAAATAATTATTATTAAGAATCAACTTAAAGAAATAATAGAACATCTTAAAAATACTTTATGAGTATTACTAAACAATTATCTGAATTATTAGATAGACAAACAAATATTGAAATTCAATTAAAAGAGATCATTACTATGACACAATTCCTAATAGAAAACAATTAAAAGTATATGTCATTACAAAAAATTAATGACTTTAGCAAAATCCGAAAACTAATAGACAAGAATTATGAACAATTATTCAAAATATTATATCCAATAAATGAAAAAATAGAAAAAATATTAAAATTAATAGAAACAAAATCTGAGTCAAAAATATCAAAAGAGTTTGCTCAAAAGTTGGTATTAGAGCCTTCATCTACACTTACTTTGGTAAAATCATAGAGGATATAGAAAAAGATATCAAAAATCAATTACAAGAAATTACACAACTAGTCAAAAAATTAACATTGGAAAATAATAACAATAATTCTTTAAAATATGTACTCATAAACCCTATTATTGATCAAGTTGAAATTATTTACTGATATGAATCCGATGAAGAAATTTATGTAGACCAACAAAAGAATGAAGAACAACAAGAAACAAGTCAAAGTGGAGAAAAACGAAAAGGAGGAAATCAACGAAACCATAATGGGAATTATAAACCTATTGAAACAGAAGACTTAAATTGTTTTTGTTGGACCCCAAACTTTGATTGGACGTTAGAATTATTAGATGAGGAATTGGCAGTGAATGTAGTAAGTTGTGTTAC
>JAOTAZ010092553.1:0-11379 GCA_025629785.1 Erythroxylum oxycarpum | reverse complement strand
ATATCCAAAAACACTCATTTCATACATTAACCTCAAATATCATTGAAATTTCTCCAATTCACATTACCCAAATAAAAAATTTAACACCACTACTTCCTCATTTAATTTCATTTAATAATTCAAATTTTCAAGAAAAGAGTCGGGGTCCAACAAGTACCTAGGGTTCGAACTTGCCGTCAACCAATAAGGTTTTGGTGGCCAAAATGTGGGATGAAACACGAGGTTGTTCAAGAGCTAGCTCCAGAAGTGGCAATGGTATAGTCTGAGTGGGCGGCTGGCCGACACATTTCTTTAAAACCGAAACATGAAAAATCGGGTGAAGGTGAGATGATGGGGGAAGATGCAGTGTATATGTGACCGAACCAAGTTTCATGAGGACTTGGAATGGGCAAAAATACCTTTGCCTGAGTTTTTGGTTGTGGTGAAGTCACAGAGACAATTGGCGGTATGGTTGGAGTTTGACAAAGAGCCAATTGCCAACTTCGAAAGAAACGTCTCGATGATTTTGTCCGCCTAATTCTTCATACGATTTTGGGCTTTGAGCAAGTTGGTCTTGAGTTGTGCTAGTATGTGGTCACGATGGGAAAATGTATGGTCAACTGTGGGTAGTTTAACGGTGCTGGGAATGTAGTGAATCATTGTTGGAGGATCTCTGCCGTAAAGGGCATGAAAGGGGGTCATGCCAGCTGAATTGTGGTGTGAATTATTGTACCAATACTCAGCCCATGGTAACAATGTAACCCATATATTCGGGGCATCGACTACAGAACATCGAAGATACATTTCCAATACCTTATTAACGACTTCGGTTTGACCATCGGTTTCGAGGTGATAGGCTGAGCTTAAGGCTCTTGTCGTTCCTTGTAACTTTGTCAATTCTGCCAAAAAACTGCTAAAAAATAGCGGATCTCGGTCACTAACAATTTTGGATGGTATGCCATGTAACTTCACAACCCCATTTAAAAAAACATGTGCCAATTTGGCACTGTCAAAGTTGCTGGGCAGGGCAAAGAAATGTGCAAATTTCGACAACCGATCCACGACAACAAAGATAATTGTTTTTCCAAAAGAACGGGGAAGGCTAATAATGAAATCCATACTGACTTCATCAAATACCTGATCAGGAAGAGGTAGCGGTTGTAGCAGGCCGATCGAGGATAATTGGGATGATTTCATGGTTTGACACACTAGACACTCTCGCACAAATAGCTGGACATCCTGTCTCATAGAAGGCCAATAAAAATTGGCAGCTATACAGTGAAACGTTCGGGTAATGCTGGCATGTTCGCCGATGACGAAGCAATGGAAATCTTTGAGAATGGCTTTTCGGAGCAAAGGGTCATTGGGTACCACCAATCTATTTCAAAAGAATAGCAACCTTTCTTGAATAAAATAATGACGAAAACACGGATCAGTGGCTTCCACCTTAGTGCAAATCTGAAGAATTTTGGGGTTGGTGGCATTTAAAGTACAAAATTCCTTCAGTTAACTGAATTGTTGAACTGATATGGCTATAAAACAGCCAGTAGGGGTCCTTGATAATGCATCTGCCACTGTATTCATTTTATCGGGCCAATGTAACACCTAAAAGTCGTATCCCACCAATTTGTACAACCAATGCTATCGTTCGGGAGTCTGAATAGTCTGCGCTGTGAGATTCTTAAGTGCCTTTTAATCTGTGATGATCGTAAACTGTCTACCCAAAAGGTATTGCCGCAACTTCCCAACGGCTTGGGTGATAACATACATTTCACGGTGATACGTGGGGGACCCTTACATCCTTGGTGAGAGTTTTTGGCTATAAAAAGTCACTGGTTTACCATGTTGAACTAAAATAGCCCCAATGTCTGTGCTTGAGGCATCCGTCTCAATTACAAATGGAGAAGAGAAATCGGGAAGAGCCAACAAGGGAGCATTACTCAAGGCGGCTTTGAGCTGGTTAAAAGCTGTTTGAGCTGCTATCGAACATTCAATCCCATCTTTTTTTAGGAGATCTGATAAAGGTGAAGCAATCCGAGCAAACTTGCGAATGAAATGGCAATAGTAACCCGCTAACTCGAGGAAGCCACGAACGCCTTTAGCGGTGTTGGGGATCGGCCAGTCCCGGATGGCAGAGATTTTATTTGGATTCACTTGCAAGTCATTCGCGGTAACAATGTGTCCCAAATACTCGATTGTCGATTGGCCAAAAATACACTTGCTCTTTTTGGCCACTAACCCATGTGCTCGAAGTGTATCGAAGATAAGAGATAAATGATGAAGATGGTCGAAAATACTTCAACTGTAGACAAGGATGTCATAAAAAAAAGGACAAAGTGACGAAGGTAAGGCTTAAAAATACAGTTCATCGTGGATTGGAAGGTGGAGGGAGCATTCGTAAGACTGAAGGGCATGACGAGGAACTCAAAATGGCCATCATGAGTGCGAAATGCTATCTTATGGACATCCTCGGGTCGGATTAAGATTTGAGAAAAGTCGGCAAGCAAATCTATCTTAGAGAACACCATAACACCGAAGAGCTCATCAAATAACTCATCTGTAGTCGGTATTGGAAATCTATCGCGTATGGTGATGGCATTGAGTGCCTGATAGTCAACGAAAAAGTGCTAAGTACCGTCTTTCTTTTTGACTAATAAAATTGGAGACAAAAATGGACTTGTACTGGCCTTATAATCCCTTCGCTGAGCATCTCTGTGACTTGCTTTTCAATCTCGTGTTTTTGGAAGTGGGGGTATCTGTATGGGCAGATGTTAATAGGGGAGGCATTGGGTATGAGGTGAATGGAGTGGTCGGTGGTGCGGGAAGGTGGGAGTCCAATTGGTTTAGTAAAAACATCCTGGTATTGATGTAGGAGGCTGGCAAAGGCAGTAGGTTTGGGGATGGGGGATGTGGTGGGATGGAAGTGGATTTGAAGGCTAAAATAAGCGACGACAGATCCAATTTCATGATTTTGGCATAAGGAATTTAATTGGATGGGCTGGGGGCAATTGCTGTGAAGTCTCGTCCAGGAGATAGTTGAGTTACCACGACCAAACTGGAAAGTGGAAGTGGCATAATTGGTGAGTACTGGTCCGAGAGTGATGAGACAGGCCACACCCAATACAACGATGGAGCCGTGCAATGGGAGGATATAAAAATCGGCAGTAATGTCAGTCCCTTGGATTTGCACATTAACATTTCGATCCTTGCCTTCACTGTGTATGCTTTTGCCATTACCAACCATAACTGGAAATGATGTCGAAGGATCAATGTCTAATCCAACATGATGAGCTATGAGACTTTGAATGAAGTTATGCGTGCTCCCACCATGTAACAAAACTTGAACTGATCGACCTTGCATTTTTCCCAAAAATCGCAATGTTGCGGGAGAGAGGTAACTCGATATTGCATTGTAGGAAATCACGGTTTACTAGGTAGGGGGAGGGACGGTTTTAGGGTTGGGAATTGGAGCAAGAAAGTCGGGGAGACTGGGATCGATATCAAGCGATGGGGTGGGTGAAGAAGGTGGGTCATACGGCGGTGGAATTGGGTCGGTGTTGTCAGTAGGGTATTCATCGTCGAGAAGAAACATTTGTGGTTTATGGCATTTATGCCCCCTAACAAACTTTTCATCGCAGTAAAAGCATAACCCCTAATCTCACCGCCGTTGGGCCTCAATATGGGTCAGGCATCGGGTGAAATTGGGGAGAGGAGTGGACTGGGCTGAGTCGATATTAAGCTTAAAGGGGCTAGGAGTGGGTGAAGGAAGGAGGCTGATGTTGACAGGATTACGGTCAAAATAAGTGGTGGGTATTGTTTTAAGTAACAATTTGTGGGTCTTAGCTAATTTGGTTTCCTGCATCTGGGCGAGGCTGGTGGCATGGTTAAGAGAAGTAGGTCGGAAGGAGAGGACTTCGTTTTTGATGTCAGGTCGGAGCCCAGAAATAAAACAATCCACGAAAAAAGTGGAAGGCAAGCCAGTGGTTTGGTTAGATAAGGTCTCGAAACGAGTCTAGTATTCTTCAATGGTTGTTGTTTGGTGGAGTTTGGCTAATAGTCCTTGTGGTTCTTCTAAGATGGTGAATTTGAATCATTCGACGAGTGATTTCTTGAATTGAGCCCAACCAGAAAATTGCTTATTGGTTTTCATCCACCGATACCAACGCCAGGCCTTCCCCTCAAAATGAAGCGCGACCATTGTAATGCGTATAGTATCATCAGTGTCGTAAAAATCGAAGAACTCGTTGGCATTGAAAATCCACGATTTAGGATTGGAGCCATCAAACTTAGGAAGTTCAACGCAAGCAACTTTGGGTTGGAAAGGACAATCAATGTCAGCGTCCAAATTGGGTGAGGGTGTACGGTGGTTGCCGATGTGGAAGGTGCTTGGCTGGGAGATGGCGATTTTTGGCTCGGAATCTTTTTACCTTTTAGAAGCTGGCCAAGTTGGACGAGTTGTTGGCTTATTTCATCTATTTGATGTTTCATATCAAGCATGGTGGATTGTTGAGCTATGACAGTGGATTGAAGGGAGTTCAAAGTAGAGCATTGGGAAGCACAATCGTTCTGAAGTTTGGTGACAGTGGAATCAAGTTTAGCTAGATAGGTATTATCAGCCATGGAAGAGAGGACAAAAATGAAAGCACCAAATTGTAATGATTGCAGTTGTGTATAAGGAAAGTATTGAGATAAAATAAAGGGAATCTTTATATTTCTGGAATTGAGTAGTACAATGGTAAGCTAACAGGAAGTGTAAAAGAAAATACAGAGGGTTGGAGAAAGAAAAGCTCGACACAAAGATTGCGCTTTGCGAAGAGAGAAGAAGGCTAAACCAATACAAGCAATTTTCTATCTACTCACTCTTACCTCAGGACTATTTATGCTTCAATCTAACTGAATATCATAACAGAATTCGTATCAACCTACCATGTAATCCTTTAGGAACACAGACGTCCTTTTCTCACACTGGGATTTACGATGGAGTAACGGATCCTTAACTGATTCTCTACTCTTGGTTGTTGCTAGTGGATTAGGGTCCATTACATTTTAGTAATCATATTATTCGGAATAGGCCCACTAACTACATGCAGCAAAGTCTTTGAGACACCCGACAACTATGTATGTTTCCAAAATTTAACCGTGCTCCCATTACGTAAGGCCCAGAAGGCGTTAGAAATCACAGCATCCCAATTCACAGTCATTAAATGCCATAAAGGAGTACAAGAAGCAGGAGCAACAATATTATTTGGGACATCAATGCTGAATTTGTATTTGGAACGAAGCACTTTAGTCCATAGACTATTAGAATCTGTCAAGATATGCCAGCCAACTTTCATAGCATATGCTATGTTAACTAAACGAAGATTCCTCAAACCCAAACCTCCAGCTCCTTTAAAATGCTGCACTTTATCCCAAGCAACTAGAGACAGACTCCTTTTGGCATCTTCCTTTGTCCATATGAAACTCCTACTGATTTTTTCATCTCATCACAAATAGTAATAGGGATCTTAGAAGTTTGCATGGAAAAGGACGACATTGAAAACAAAGATGAATTCGCCAAAGTAACATAACCTATAAGGGAAAGACGACTAAAATTCTAACTCAAAATTTTTGCCTTCATTTTATCAAGGATATACCCATAGCTCTTCTTAGTGACTCGAGAATGGAGGAGAAGGACTCCTAGATATTTCCCCAAGTCATGAGTTTCATGAAGCTCCAGAGTAGCCTTTAAGGATCTTCTCGTAGATGTAGGAACATTTTTTGAAAAAAAGACCTAAGTTTTCTGAGAGTTGACTCGTTAACTTGAACAAGCAAAGAAGTCATGGAGGACCCCTTTAACAATATCAACTTGAATTATCAGCTTTAGCAAAAAGGATAAGGTCATCCGCAAAGAAAAGATAAGAAAAGGACCATCTCTGTTAAGCTTGATAGGTTTCTAATTCCCTTCATCAACAGATTTACAAATGCCATGCGATAGTCTTTCCAGGCATAACACAAAAAGGTAAGGAGATAGGGGACACCCTTAACGTAGACCTCGAGTCGGCAGAATGTAATCCGTGGTGCTACCATTCCATAAAAGTTGCATAGAGCTACCAGAAACACACTTCATGATAGTATTAATGAGGGCCTCGAGTATTCCTACCTCATGAAGGGTATCAAGTAAATGATCGCATCGAATTCTATCATATGCCTTTTCAAGATCAACTTTTATTGCCATACAACCTCTTTTTGAACTCTTGTTTCTTATAGAGTGAATAACTTCCTGAGCAACTACAATATTATCAGTAATGTGTCTTCCTAGAACGAAGCTAGTTTGAGCGGCCCAATCACTGGAGACATGATCATCTTGATTTTATGAGCAATGGTCTTAGTGACTAATTTATACATTACTGTGCTTAGAGCAATTGGCTTGAACTGATCAATCTACTTGGGAACCTACACTTTAGGAATAAAACATAACAAGGTCTCATTATTATTAAAATCAATATCTCCTCCAGCAAAAATATTTTTGACTTCATTGCATACATCCCTGTCTACAACATTCCATTGGGATTGATAAAAACCTGCTTAATACCTATCAATATCTGGTGCTTTCCAAGGCTTCATATTGAAAAGGGCTCTTCTAATATCCTCATCACCAATAGGTTTGTTAAGAAATTCCACGGTATTATGGTCGCAAACAGGGAACCTCCCTCTGATAGGATAAGACGGCTAGAATGCTGCATCATCTCTATACAACTTACTGAAGAACTACAAAGCAATGTTCTGAAGAGCCTCCTGATCACTCACCCAGTTTCCCTCCTCATCCTTGAGAAGTTCAATTCGATTCCGCTTCCTCCTTTTAATAGTTTTCATGTGAAAGAAGGTAGTGTTGTGATCTCCCCATTTAATCTAATCGCTACGAGACTTTTGCATCCAAAGGAGCTCCTTCCTGTGAAGAATGATATCTAGGTCAGCTTTGAGCTGATTATAAGTATTCATCAGATCAATCGATGGGCGTATATCCAGCGTACGTTCCATATTAGCAATCCTATATAACAGCTTGTTCTTAATTATGAAAATATTCCCAAATCTTCAAAATTCCAGACCTTCAGATTAGCAGACAATTTTGAGAGAGAAGAAGACAACTGAGAATGGGACTCCCAACTATTCTTCACAAAATCACTAAAATCAGCATTAATTAACCAAGCCACAACAAACCGAAAAGGTTTGTTTGCCAAAGAAGGAGAAAACCTGCAAGTCTGCAAAAGTAAAGGACAATGATCAGAGTGAATACGAGGGAGGTGGGTCACAATAGCTTCCGAAAATGCCAACCTCCAGTGAGCGTTATAAATACCTTTATCCACTCTCTCTCAAATAAAACCTTTTCGCCAAGTGTATTCCGAACCTTTGTACCCCAAATTAATCATATTGGTGTCTTTAAACCAATTAAAGAACTGCCGTCATACCCCAGTTCAATTAGGAGACCCCCCTTTCTTCTCATAAGAATAAAGAATGGCATTGAAATCACTAATCAAAACCCAAGGGAAGGAAATAACAGTATTGAGATGAAGAAGAGGCTCCTATAACTTAGCACAACAAAATGGAGTAGGATGTCCATAAACAGCAAACAAAAAAAATAGAAACTTATTATTCTGAGAGACCGAGATGAGAACAAATTGTTGATTACTGATCATCATCTCAAGTTCATAAAAATCATCCCAAAGAATCCAGATACTCCTAGAAAAGCCCGTTGCTTCAACCCGATGAGAAAAAGGGAGACCAATTCTACTAATACATCTATCAGCTTTAAGTCCACTGATTCTCGGTTTAAGAATAATAACAACATGAAAATTATGTTTCCTAATGAAACACTTCAGAGTTCTCACAAATTGGGGCTTAGCTGCTCCTTGACAATTCCAAGAGAAAATAGTCATTAAAAAGAAGAAGAGAAAGCAGAAAGGATACCTCGTTAATCCCGCAAATAAGGATGAACATTATCATTCTCACAAGGCATAAATTCCTCAATATCCTCGTCTAGAGACAAGTTATTGTTAGCTCGAGTTCCAGTATTTGTTTCCAAAATGGGAACATCCACAATCATGGAATCATCCGGTGGTCTTCTTAGGAGTTGTTTACCTAAATTATCATCAGCAAGGACAACGCCCAAATCGGTATACATAGAAACAGCTTCCTTGGTAATGCCAGTCTTAGATCCTAGAACTTTAGACAACATTAAGTCAGTCGTTCCCACAATAGAATGATTTTTCTTGTTCAAAGTAGAAAGGAGGTTAACAATGTCTTTGTCTAAGGCATGTCTATTTTTGAAATCAAAGAAATCTCCTAAAGTGGGCTTAGTAACTCTCTCTTTAATGGATGGTACGACATTTTCTTTATGAAAGGAGTAAGATGGGTCCCTATTACTTCCATGCTTACTGCCCAAACTTCGTCCTCTGTTCGATGAACCCTTTTGCCCACGTGCGAAAATAAAATTCCCTTCTCGTAAAGAATCATGCACTGGATCAGTGTTTCTAGTAATACCCTTAATAGATTCCTTATTATCTCCTAGAATCTCGACATCCTTTTTGGCTAAAATTGAATATCTGGAGCCCTGATTCTCATCGTGATCCTTAAACCCATGATTGTCGCCCGTAATACTCGGTTTCCTCTTCCGCTTCTTAACCACCATCCACGGATCGAAATCATCTTTCCCTACCTTTGAGTTCGTCACTTGAGAATTATTCTCATTATCTGGCAATTCCTTAAAAGAGCAATGAGTATCGAAATGACCATATCGACCACAAGAGAAACAAACTTCAGGAAGATTTTCATATTCAACTAATTAAACTTCACCATCAATCTAAAACTTCGATACAAGATGTTCCATAAGATCAACTGAGACTGCCACCTTTGCAGACCTAGCTCTTTCAAAATCACTTGTATTAAAGTCAATTTTAAGAATAGGGCCCACCACTGCCGAAATAGCTTTTATCGCATCTTGAGGATAATGCTGCAGAGGGAGTTTTGGAAGACGAATCTAGACTATCGTCTTGCCTATATAAGGGTTCTTCACTCTGAAATTAGGAGTCCAAGGCTGGACAGGTAGATACCTACCCATAATAACCTAGGGACCTCCTAACATAACATGATTGTAATCCACCTCGTTATTGAACTGGATCAGAAAAAAAAACCCTACCAACATCAAGTGTTTTAGTCTCACCTAAGTTCCAAAGTGCACCAAGCCTAGAACAGAGCACCTTGTCGCCAATGTCCCTCCCAAGAAGACGAACAATCACAGCATTGTCCAGATTTCTATTAATCTTATTTGTGAGAGCCGTGGAGAGAGTAACTTTAGGAATATTACCTGTTTTATCAATCAGAACATCACCCTCCCCCACTGTAATCTTCTTAGCCGCCATAACATCTTCCATGGTCGACTCTAACACAGCACCAGCCAGCAAATAATCCCTGTATCCATGCGAGGCAACACCTGGGTCTTAGTGTTTAACCTTCTTGGTTGCTCTATCTTCTTCCATGACCTACAAATTAGGGTTCCCTAGAGGACTTGCCATCTTCAGATCAACTTCAATTCGGGTTTCTTTGGTTCAGAACTCTTTTTTTTAATAGAACTCTGTATCGCGTAATAAGAGGATAAAACAAAATCCTTAACAAAGAGGGTAAGGAAATCTGGAAGAGGAGAAACTTCTGCTGGCAACTCAAGTATCCACTGTCTTTCCGCCGATTTCTTCTTCTATTTCACCTCCCAATTGTTGATTAATCAAAGAAGTGAAGTTTAGAAGGAGTGGGGGAAATGTAACTGCGGAAGATCTGATCGAAGCTTTGTAAGAAGTGGAGTGGTCAACACCGCCTCGTCCTCTCAACGAATTCTTCGCCAAATTCACGGTTCCTCAGTCACCTTTCAATCGCCTTTAAATGTCACCTTACTTTAGATTTCATGATGTCTCGTGGTTCATCCAACTCGCACGCCTAACAGGGACGATCACGATCGCCTCGCCATCACCTCTTACACTATCTCGTCACTTCCCTCACTTCTACTTCTCTCACTGTTCTCTTTCTCTCTATCTTACTAGTCACTATATAACACCCCACTCCCGCATGACCCGAACATGACATCGATGGTGATATCCGAGCCTGAGCCTTGCGAGGGTGGCGTGCCACATCACTCAGTCAAAACTCAGTATAAATTTTTTTTAGCACAAACATGATCTATGCGGAAATAATTCATATACCCGATCACCGATAAATATAATGACCACAGGGGCCCTTTTTCATAAATACAAATTATTACGGTCCGTTTACTTTACAAATTGATTTTACAATAATTCAGAAAATACAATTTTATCAGACACTAATGCAGACGCAAACTGATCCCGACCTCTTCTCTCACTCACTAGCAGATGCTATATGCCTGTTGCCTAACGGGTTATTCTGCTGAGTCCTGAAAAATAATTGCAAATTTTGGGTGAGTTTTGCGAACTCAGTGAGTTAACCATCATCGATGGTTCACTCAGTCACATAACACAATTTTATATACATCTAACTTTATTTTATAAAGTACATTCACAAAATATCACATTCACACATTTACAGAAGTCCACATTCATATTTTTCATATTTGATACATGCAAATGAGACTCATTTTTCATTTATTATTTTGTTGTGACCGAGTGTCTAAACTTTCCCTTGTAGGGCTCATTAATATCTGTCCCTTATCCATTGGTGGATACAGGGCTCATTATACGTTGAGCCTGAGGCTCTAAATCACTTATGAGCTCGAAACTCATTTTCACTCTTTGAGCTTAAAGCTCTGGTCGGTGACGACTCGGGTCACAATAGCTATTATGTTTCATGCAACACTTAAGCATATCACAGTTATTACAACTACTCCCATTCAGAAGTACCACATGATTGTTATCACATAAGTATAAGGCATTTTGCCTTTCACACAATCAAAGAAATTCAATCGAATGCATATGTAATGCGTATGTGACACTTTTCCAATTTATTACGTTGTTGTGACCGAGCGCCTAAACTGTCCCAATATGGGCGCATTAATCATTGAGCCTGAGGTTCTGAATCACTGTGGGCTCGAGGCCCAAATATATTGAGTTTTAAGCTCTCGGTGGCTGCTCCAATCACAATTGTCATTAACTGATTATGCACTTATGCATGGAATGCATATGTCGCAATTATGCCGTATCACTATCACAATAAATTATCACATTCAAACAAATAGATCATAATTAATCACATTAAAAACGCGAAAGTCCCAAATTCTCAGACAATTAGCACTTCTATGTCGTAATCTCCCAATACATCGGAACTTCTGTCCGGAATCCATAATCAGAACGCAATTCCCACCATTATTCACCACAGAATTATAAGCAAATAATAATTAAG
>JAOTAZ010092493.1:0-11386 GCA_025629785.1 Erythroxylum oxycarpum | reverse complement strand
AGTTCAGTCAGTTTCCAGTTCACAATCCGATCAATTCATACTTACAATTAAAAATGCCGGAAAATCATGAATGCATGAACCTATGAATAAATGCATATGCAAGACACCTGTTCCTCTATGATCAGAGGCCAGTAACATGCTCAGTCAGCGAATGCAATGAAATCTATCAGTCTGACCCAATATTACCAAAATACCCTTGCTACCAGTAACGGGATGTTACAGAAAAACTCCGGTACTGGCTGGTATTTTTGGCCGGTACCAAAGTTGGGTTCCAAGTACCGGTCTCCGGCAGGTACGGTACCTTCCGGCCAGTACCTGCCGGAACGGTACGGAACCCAAAACGTTGGTAGAAACAGGTGGTTGAATGTTTGAACTACCAACAGTTCTAACTATTAGGGGCGTGCTTAAAGTTTATATTTTTGAGTTCATAGGAAGATGAGATTGTGGTATAATCCAAATTGATTACAAACATTACAATTGTGACCATAGTGGCATCATGAGAACACGGTATGGGGCATTATATAACAGAAAGGTGGTCATTCACCCTTACATTGAGATGAAGAAGGCCTAAAATGGTATAAGGCCATACTAAATGTGAGATACTGTTAATGAGTGAGTTGAATCTGAAATAAAAGTAAAGTGACTTATGAAAAATAAATGGGTGAGGTGGATCAACACCGGACAAATGGAATATAGTGAAATGGACTTAAGAGTTGAATGTATTAACACGGAAGAGAAGTGAAATGTCAAATGAGAGATGAAGTGTTTTTATGAGTACCACCTTGGCAAGGTGTGCTCAGAGTTAGAGAAAGGATAAAGTAAGCTATATGAATTGGTATGTAAGAAAATTTTTATGAGTTAGTGTTACTGGTGTAAAAGGTCTTAAAGTCATAAAATTTGATATGTGAATAGGTTCTGAAATAATGCCATGATTGACAGAGATAGATTGGCAGTATACGAAGTGAAAGTTGGTGGGTAATCTCTATTATACCGATGAAATAGTCAAGATAGTGTAATAGCTAAATTAGTGATTGAAGGATATATTGAGTTTTCAGCTGTGGTCATTGGTCATTTGGAATAGAGTATTTGAGTGATGAAGTATATGGGAGATGATGAAGCATATGAGGAACTTTCACCTCTACCGTATTGATCAATCAGATGAAAATTTCGAGGACGAAATTTATTAAAGGGGAGAAATGAAACATTCCGTCCCCATATTAAGGGTAAGGACCCAAAATTTCAGTATATGTGAGCTTAAAGATACATTAAGACAATGCATTTTCTTGCTCATGCATCATATTAGCATATATGCACATAAATGTGGAATGTTTTTGCATAAAAAGTGGTACATGCATTCATTGACAACTTCCGGGTATAATTGATGCTAAATGTGATTTTATTGAAAATGAGGAGTAGAAGGAGTAGAAAGAGTGATCTTAGTATGAGTTGCGATAAGGAAAGATTTAGAAAACAAAATTGGTAGTGATATGGAAAATATTCACTGAGTGTGCTTTGTTCTGTTAGCCATAACGTTTTCTCTAGTTGTCCAAACAAGATGATTCTTAATTTGGATTAAACTAGAAACATAAGGTTACATTTCTTATGAAGACATCGAAAAAGTGAGACGGAAAAAGTGAGATGCAAAAGTGAGACGCAAGAAGTGAGACGATAGAAAGTGAGATGATACAGAAGTTAGATGACAGAATTGGCCTTCTAGGTCTTCATCAAAGTTGTAGATCTCAAAATCCTCTTTCCAATGGTCCAAAAATGAAATCAATCTGACTTTGTTTGTGAAAGTTATAGAGATTATACCGAAATAGGTTCATTTTGATTGAGGTCGTAAACGTGGTTGCTTCTTTTAGCCATAATTTTTTTTCTAGACCTCTGAATGACCTGATTCTTGAACCATTGGGTTCGTAAGACTTTTCTCTACTTCTCCACTAAAAATTGTAGCCATCTGAAATGAATGGAGAAAGATTGAGTGAAAAGAGTGAGATAGGTACAGTGAGTGTGTTCTTAAAGGATATGAACTGTTGTTATTCCATTGAACATATTTCGGTATTTTGATGATTTCTGGAGCTATACTAATCAAAATTAGATGATTTTTGATCTATGGAAAACTAGAGACATGGGGCTACAAATATGAAGAAATGAGATTCTAATTCAGTCTCTAAGATCTTTAAATTTCAGATAGAAGTTATGCATAGTATACTATTTTGGACCAGAGCAATCTAAAAATGTCTGAAGTATATCTTTTGAACCATTGAACCAAATGAAATGATTTCAGTGTCTTTAGAAACTTACGACAATGGGGAACATGTTTCTGGAAGAAAGTGTTAAGTTAGATTGTTCAAAGGTACTATTGATAAGACACTTAAGTTTAAAAGAACATAAGCTCACAAGAAAGGATAAAATGGACTTTTTGGACTCATTAAGGACATAATTGGAAGAAGAAGTGTTGTCTTGCTTATAAATGAAGAAGGAAAAACGTGAATGGGAGGATAAGTAGTAGTGATTTATGAAAATGAGTAACAACGAGATAAGAGAGAGAAAATATGAAAAAGAAAGAGAGAGAGAAAGAAGATAAAACAAGCTAGGGTTTTAATTTCCTTAGCCTTCAAGAGAGATTTTGAAGCTGTTCAAGAGGAGAAAAAGTAAGAGGAAGAAAAGAACTTCCATTTGAACTAAAGATCTCTTCATTTGGTGAAGCTTCAAGGTATGATCTTTTGAATCTTTTAATTTTTAAGAAGGATTCTAGTTTATGGAGTTAGAAAATGCTTGGGTTTAAATGTTCTAGAATCAATTTTAGTGATTTTTCATTGTGGGGTCTTTAAGTGGATTCCAATTAAATGAGATTTGGTTTGTTTTAGGAAACCAAAAGAATCCTACCCAAGAACAAGGGGAAAGACAATTGTGACTTAGAGTTTTGACAAGCAATTAGGTGGATAAAATATTTATGGTTATTGTGTAAATGGGTAATGTGCCTAAGTTTGTACATATGTTTAAATTGCTAAGCTATAAGTGGGAATTAGATATTATGAGATCATGTGAGGTTAGAAAAGAGATGATGAGAAATTAATTTATGATATAGAGTAACCAAGTGATTTTGAAATGAGAGCTTATGGAAAGGGTAAAGATTTAAAGGAGAATTTAGAATGATCATATACAAATGAAGCGTAAGTCTAAGTTTAATGAGACTTATATGAATTTTGAAATGGGAATAAACTTAATATGTTATTTAGAACATATACCTGGAATTGTCATTGAGCATGCATTATACATAATCCATTTATTTAATTGTGAAAAAATGAATGCTTATACGTGTGCAATTATGGATGAGTGTGAAATGGGTGTTTTGCATAAATGGGTTGTTCAGGTCAAGTGTCTGCATTCAGGTGTTCTAGAATTTGGAAGCAAATGCTAATCTGTAGCATACTATGAGTAACCTAGATGGTCTCACTCAATTAATTGTTTGCTTTAGAATATGTTTTGAATAATGACCTTGATGTGGTTTGATTGTGCTAATTTCGGACAATAAAGGTCCGGTGATTTTGATGTATGAATGAGTTATTAAAGTGCTCCTTGTATGTGAACATGACAAAATAAGTGCTTCAAAATGTGAAAATTGTGAATATGCATATGAATGAAAAAAATATGCCTAGCAGTTTTATTGAATGCCGGACTACGGTCCGATGATGAATGTGATTTAAAATGGGAATGTGCATCCATGTGATTGACTGAGGTTATGTTACATGAAATATTCATTTCATGAATGCATGAAAGATAAAGGAAGTTATGACTGGAGTGTCCAGAATAAAGAGCTTAAAGCTCAAAATGTGAATAGAGCCTTGGGCTCAAGTGCGATTGTACTCGATATCCACTAAGGGATATGGGACGTTATTCAACAAAGCTTGACATCCATGAAGGGATGAATTGTAAAAAAGCACCCGGTCATAACAGTAATAATAAATGAAAGTGTGTCTCACATGCATTGCAATTATATTTGATATGTGTGTTTTGTATGTATAATATGATTATTCTGAGCGTGAGATGTGATATATTATGAATATGCAATGCGATGAATAATGTTTTACATGTAATGATGTGATGCATGAATTGAGTGAACCATCGATGATGGTTACTTCATTGAGTTTGCAAAACTCGCCAAAATTGCAACATTGTCTTTTTAGGGCTGAGAGATGACTCTAGCTACTGAGAGGTTCTACCAGTAGTGTAGATTGTGTTTTGGCAAGAGAAGTCATGGCTCAAAGGTCGGTCAGTTAGGAATTTTTGGATGGCTTAGATAGATTTGGTATATTTTCCTCTTTCATGTAATACTTATGTACTAGGTTCTGTTGATGTACATGTAGCAAAGGTTGAAAGACACAATGTAGACTTTCGATTTTGAGAAATGAAATGAGGAAAAAGTTGGTTTAAAAAAAACTATTGTGGTTTCCTTATGATGCTTTATAAGTGATGAATGATATGATGCCATATGAAGCGAATGTAATTTTTGATCGTAGCTTGCCCTTATTGTAGGATATGTACTGGAATGACCTCCAGGCGTCTCGGTGTGTACCCTGCAGTATGGGGGTGCTACATTTAGGTGGTATCAGAGCATTGTTTGGCATCTATTAGGACATATAGGAATGTTAAGCATGAAATATTGTGAAAACGAGGATAATGATTGAAGTTATTGTTTGTTATAGGTCATCCGCTCTAGGTGATCAGATTGATCAACCGGCTGACCAAGGATCTGTAGGATAGTAGAGAGTTCTCGATACCTCGATCTGAGGAGATGCCTCCTAGAGTTCCCAAAAGAAGGGAGAGGAGGTATGATAGGCTACAGAAGCAGGGAGCTGTGGAATTTTACGACAGCACATACCCTGTTGAGGCTGAGAGATGATTAGAGAGGATAGAGAGGGTCTTTGATCAGATGGACTGCAAGCCTGATGAGAGGTTCGATTATGCAGTGTCTTTACTGCAGGGCCCAGCTTACCAGTGGTGGAAGACTATCCCAGGTAGTACCACCAGGCCTTGTGAATTGATGTGGGAAGACTTTCTGAGGGTCTTCAGTGACAACTATATGCCTAATATCTATCTGGATATGAAGATGCAAGAGTTCTTGGAATTGAAGCAAGGCAAGATGTTCGTGGCAGACTATGAGATCCGATTTAATGAATTGATGGGTTATGCTACTGCTCTGATCCCTACAGAAGAAGACAAATGTAGGAGGTTTGAGAATGGGATTAATATGGAGATCAGAACAAAGTTGGCGAGGTCAAATATGGGTACTTTTATTGAGCTGAGGGTTGCTTCGATTAGAATTGACCAGTTGATGAAGGAGAAACAAGTAGAGACTATGCGAGGGTCTAGAGGAAAGAGGTCTAATGAGAGTCAGGGCAGTTCTAGCAGGAGCTTTAGGAAGTGCTAGAATAGACCATTCAGATCCTCAAGTGGATCCAAACAGTCAGGATTTAGACAAAGGGGTGGTTTTACACAGGCTGGAAATGGAAGAGGTTCAGTGCAGTACCAACAGCCCCCATGTAAGTATTGTGAGAAAAGACACGGTGGAGAGTGCTGGGTGATGTCAGGGGCTTGATTTGCGTGTGGCTCTTTGGAACACAGAGTCAGAGATTGTCCGGTTGTTGCTAGAGCCCAGTTTGGTGTGAGTGGGAGATCCGAGAGTGATGCTACAGTCCAGCAGAGTAGAGGTGGTGGATTTAGATAGAGGGGTCGAGGTAGAGTCAGAGGGAAAGCTAGGAGTTCTTCCATAAGGACTGAGGGGCGGGACAGCCGACCACAGTCCAAAGCCAGGGTCTATGCCATGACTAGGTAGGAGGCCCAAGACTCACCAGATGTGGTAGCAGGTGCGTTTCTTGTTTATGACTTTGAGGCTTTTGCACTGCTAGATCCAGGTTCCGCACACTCCTTTATCGCACCGCATTTGGCATGTAGGTTGCATTGTGATAGGGAGTTACTACAGTATGGATTGGAGGTGAGTACGTCATTAGGCAGTACTACTATTATAGGAGAGATATGCAAGGGTGCTTGATTAGGATTGACAGGGTAGAGTTGGAGGCAAACCTAACTATTTTACAGTTAAGGAAGATAGATGTGATCATAGGAATGGATTGGCTCACTGCTCATAGGGCCATCATAAATTGTTATACCAAGGAGGTAGTACTGGAATCTCCTGGTCAGCCGAGGGCAGTATTTAAAGGAGTTAGTCAGGCAGTGCCAGCTAGGATGATATCCTTCATGAGTGCTTTGAGGTTGATGTAGGGAGGATGTGAGGCTTATTTGGCCCACATCATTGATACTAAAGTAGAGCAGAGTGTACAGGACATTCTAGTGATTAGGTAGTTCCTGGATGTGTTTCCCGAAGAGTTACCTAGTTTACCACCAGATTGGGAAATGGAGTTCACGATTGATCTAGTTCTAGGTGTTGCTCCTATATCTATTCCTCAATATAGGATGGTACCTGTGGAACTGAAGGAGCTGAAGGCTCAACTTCAGGAGTTACTGGAAAAGGGTTTCATTAGACCTAGCGTTTCACCTTGGGGAGTTCCAGTGTTATTTGTGAAGAAGAAGGATGGGACTTTGAGGTTGTGTATCGATTATAGGCAACTGAATTGGGTGACAATGAAGAATACGTACCCACTTCCTAGAATTGATGACTTGCTTGATTAGTTACAAGGAGCTCAGGTATTTACTAAGCTGGACCTGAGATCAGGGTATTATTAGTTGAAGATAGCGGAGGCTGATATACCTAAGAGTGCATTCAGGAGCAGGCATGGGCACTTTGAGTTTTTAATGATGTCGTTTAGGTTAACTAATGGCCTGACAGCTTTTATGGCCTTGATGAATAAAGTGTTTCAGTCCTACCTGGATCACTTTGTGATTGTGTTTATTGATGATATCTTGGTGTATTCGAAGAGTAGAAAGGAGCATACTAAGCATCTGAGAGTCATCTTACAGATTATGAGGGAGAAGCAACTATATGCCAAATTTAGTAAATGTGAACTTTAGCTGGATTAGGTTGTGTTTCTGGGGCATATAGTGACTGGAGATGGCATACAGGTAGACCCAAAGAAGATAGAGGCAGTGAAAAATTGGGAAGCTCTAAGAAATGTGTCAGAGATCCAAAGCTTCTTAGGATTGGCTAGATATTACCGGAGATTTGCCGAGGGGTTTTCTCTTCTATCGGCCCCTCTAACAAGACTTCGAAGGAAGAATGTAGTGTTCAGATGAAATGAAGAGTGCCATAAGAGCTTTGAGGAGCTGAAACATCGGTTGATTACTGCACCGGTGTTGACTATTCCATCAGGGACTAGAGGTTATGTGCTGTATAGTGATGCATCGCATCAAGGATTGGGATATGTACTGATGCAACATGGCAAGGTGATCGCCTATGCAACGAGACAATTAAGGTCTCACGAGATCAACTATCTAGTACATGATTTAGAGCTAGCTGCAGTTGTATTTGCTCTAAAGATTTGGAGACATTGTTTGTATGGGGAGACTTTCAAAATATATACTGATCATAAGAGTCTGAGATATTTGCTGATTCAGAAGGAGTTAAACTTGAGTCAGAGGAGGTGGATTGAGTTATTGAAAGACTATGATTGCACTATTGAGTACCACCCAAGGAAAGATAATATGGTAGCAGATGCTTTGAGTAGGAAATCTAATATCAGTACAGCTCAAATTCAGTTATCGAGGCTACCTAATTTGATACATTTGAGAGCTCTGAATGTGGAGCTGAATCTGGAGCAAAATGAGGCACTAATTGCTACCTTAAAGCTAAGACCGATGCTACATGATAGAATCAGGAATGTTCAAGGCAAAGATCCTGATATGGTGAGTTGTATAGAGAAAGTGAAGGCAAATCGTGATTATGAGTTTGAATTGAGGGATGAAACATTATGGTTGACACAGAGGTTGTGTGTGCCTAATGTGGATGATCTGAGGAAGGAGATTCTTGAGGAAGCCCATATGACCGCCTATTCTATGCATCCTAGTACTACCAAGATGTATAACACATTAAAGCAACATTTCTGGTGGCCTGGAATGAAGAAGCAAGTGGTGGAGTATGTGTCTAAGTGTATGACTTGCCAACAAGTTAAGGCTGAGCACCAAGCTCCAGTAGGGAAGTTACATTTGTTACCTATTCCGGAGTGGAAATGGGAACGGATCACTATGGACTTCGTCATGGGTTTGTCAAAGACTCCAAGGCAACATGATACTATATAGGTCATAGTGGACCGGTTGACCAAATCGGCCCATTTCTTACCAGTGAGAGAGAATAACTCACTTGATCAGTTGGCTCGGAGATATTTAGATGAGATAGTGAGACTACATCAGATTCCAGCGTCCATAGTATCAGACAGGGACCCCAGATTTACTTCAAGGTTTTGGAAGAGTTTGCAGTCTGCTATGAGGACTAAGTTCAACTTCAGTACAACATTTCATCCTCAGATAGATGGACAAAATGAGAGGACAATTAAGACTGTTGATGACATGCTTAGGGCTTGTGTATTGGAATTTAAAGGAGCTTGGGATCAATATTTGCCTACAACAACCATTACCATAATAGTATCAAAATGGCACCGTATGAGGCACTGTATGGTAGGAAATGTCGGTCGCCATTGTATTAGGATTAAGAGGGCTTGAGAATGGTTAAAGGGCCAGAGTTGATACAGGATACAGTAGATAAGGTGAAGTTGATCCGAAGCTGAATTAAAGCAGTTCAGGATAGGCAGAATGTTGGGCCCCGATTCCTTTTTAAGCATGTTTAAATTAATTTGAGGCTTTAGTTTGATAATTTGTTTATTTGGTTGAAATTAATCGAAAAGAATTATATGACTTGAGAGTTTTATGAGTTATTTTGCATTGCAATTAAAAGAATAAAGAAGAATGTAGGTAGGAGAAGCCCACGAAATGTTTAAGTTTTAGGAAGCCTGAACAAGAAAGGAAGCTAATGAAGATGTCGTATAGCATTGAGAAGATGGGCCTTGTAAACTTTTTATGCTATGGAATAAGAAGAGAGGGAGAGAAGAGTTTCGATGTTGGAGGCCGAGCGATTGTGCTAGCCGATCGGTTGCGCTGGCCGAGCAAGGCGTTACCGAGCGATTGTGTGTGTGAGGCCGAACGATGGTGAGGCCGAGCGGTAGAGATAGGTAGATAACGATGCTGCTCGGTGAGAATATAATCCTGCTGATCGGTACAAATGGTGCTTGCTTGATGTCGGACAGATCGGATACTGCCGATCGATAGGAAAGACTAAGTGACTGATCGATAGAATAGGTGGTATTAATGATGCCGATCTGATTTGATGATCGGTAGGCAGCTCGGTGTGATGATGCCGAACGATAATGTTATTAGGTGAAGATGTCAATCAATAATGTTGCTATATGATGATGCAAAGTGAATCTGATGATGTCGAGCGACAATGATATGCTATACCGATACGATATGATGAGGCCGATCGGATTTGATGATGCTGATCGGTGCGTAATCTTGGCAATATGCATGAGTTGGTTTGTATTGTACTAACTTTGGGAGTTTTGAGTCACGGTTATGAGTGTTAAAGAAAGTTGATGGTCGGATGTGGTGACCGACCGGCTGAGATGAGTGTGAGAAATTTGATGGTCGAATGGGTTGACCGACCAACCTTTGTCTTTTGTTTTAGCCGATTGACTTTCCTTTGTCGATCTCTGTGTTAATCGCTCGAAAAAGTTGTGACCGACTGACCTCTGTGTTAGTCGCTCGGTAAATTTGACTGACCGACCTGTGTTGTGACCGACCTTGTTTCATTGTGTTAGTCGCTCGGTCAATTTGTGACCGACCGACCCCTTTGCTCTAATGGCCGAGCTCTCATAGGCCGACAGATCCCTTTGTTCATTTGGCCGACTGGCTTTTCGATATGTGAAAACTAGTTGATCTGCCTTATTTTCTGACCGATTTCCCTTTGACTATTTTGACCGAGCTCTTCATTGTGACCGAGCTCTTTGTTTTGGCTTACGGCCGAGCTCCTTGCTTTGCAGGTTGAGCTCTTCTTTGCGTAAATACGTTTCTGGCCGAGCTCTTTACTTTTTGCTTTGTTTTCTGGCAAATCCTTTGCTGGCCGAGCGGTTTAGATGACCGAGCACTTTGCTTTGTATTGCCAAGCTCTTCGCCGAGCTCCTTGCCGAGCTCTTTGCCTTGTATTGTCGAGCTCTTCGCTTTGAGTGGCCGAACTCTATTTTCTTTGCCGGTCGAGCTCATTTAGTTAACTGCGACCGACCTCTTCGCATTGCTTGCTGAGCTCTTTACTTTGTTCTGACCGAGCTCTTTCCTTTACTGTCCGAGCTCCCCTTGACTGAGTGTTTGTTGTCCGAGCGCCCTTTGTTCTTTGTTGATCGATCGACTTTGAATACTGATCAGTTGTGAGCGACCGATATCTCTTCCTGCACTCAACCATAATTTGGCACTCTAATATCCGATCTATACGATCGACTTTTGCAGGCCGACCGATTCTCTGGTCGACCGATCTTTGTTTTCCAATTGATTCATGCTGACCGACTGACCCTTCTGCTGCTCCTCCGCCCTATCTGCTCTTTCCTCCGACCGATCTGATTATAGTGCTTCTGTTCCTGACCAATCGTTCTGTCAACTGCTCAACTTCTTTTACCGACCCACACAAGTTTATATTGTGGTCTGAGCAGTTTTAAGTGTTTGAAACAAGTAGTAGATATTTTGTTAAGGGACATGTGGCAGTCATCTAGTGAAAAGGAGAAAGTTCTAGAAGAAACTCATTAAATGACCTGGCTTTAAACATATGGCTGTCATTTAAGCCATCTGATTCACGAAAATAAGAGAAGAATAAGAGAGGAACTAAGAGAGAAAGAAGAGAAATAGAAGAATGAGACACAGAGAGAAGAGTGCGATGGTGAGAAGGAGAAGGAGAGCGCCGACCATGGTGAAGAGAAGAGAGCGCTGACCATAGAGAGCGTCGATCAATAGGCGATGGGAGAAAATAAGAGAGAAAGAGAAGAGAGGGATGAGCGACAGTGAGGGAAAGAAGAAGAAGGAAGCATTCGGGTGATGTAAATTTCTGATTTTCTTTGAGATTTCTAAGGGATTTTCATTGTTTCTAAGAGGAAAGGAGAAGAAGAACATGGAAACTTGCTTGGAGCTCACATGGCCGAAACTTAGAGAGAGAAGGTAAGAGAGAGAAATTTTTTATGTTTGAATTTTGATGAGTTTATTGGTTGATTTAGCTTAATATGGTTATGAATTGAAGTTTCTTATGATTAATTGAAGAGATTACGCTATGATTATGGTTAATTTTGGATTAATTTGGAATTGGGATTTATGCCCAAAATAGAGATTTAGGGGTTTT
>JAOTAZ010092468.1:0-11389 GCA_025629785.1 Erythroxylum oxycarpum | reverse complement strand
TATAATTTTTATTGATAATTAATATATATAATAATTAAATAAATAAAATTTTCACTAAATTTAATAATATAAATACAAAACTAAAAATATAAATAAAACAAATAATCAATCCCTCGGATGTTTCTTCGAAGAAAAAGTGTACCTACGTATTTATTATGTAATATGTTTATTAGTGGCTGACGAGAAAATGAAAGGAAAGGGGCAGAGTGAGACTAGTAGATATAGGCTGTAGGATGCATTAACGTGGGAGATGGATGCCCCGTCAGGAGGCTCTCGACGGTGGCGATGCCACGACTGTCTTGTTTTTTAGTGGCACTCGTGGCGAAATCAGCAACCACATATGTGTCTGCGTCATGGGTCCCACCAAGCCTTGTCCTTCTCCGCTCTCTCTATATATTACTAGAAATTTAACCCTTTCTCTACAATAGTAGAAAAGATAAAACTTTTGACACTCACTCGAGCTCAGCTCACTCCTCTCTGTATCTCTCTGATCTTTCTAGCATTGGATAAGGCTTGCTTCCAATATCATTTTTCTTTTGACTCTTTGACTGAGCCACCGTGTCTGGTGTGTTTAAGAGGTAATGGGAAGAGCTCCATGTTGTGAAAAGGTGGGGTTGAAGAAGGGGAGGTGGACAGCAGAAGAAGATGAGGCGCTGAGGAAGTATATTGAAGCTAATGGTGAAGGGTCATGGAGGTCATTGCCTAAGAATGCAGGTTAGAGAATGTGGTCACTATCCGCTTTTTTCAAATGGGGTTCCCTTTGTTTCTCTCGTCAGCTCGTGGCTTTCTGCTTGTGTTTTGTAGATTTAGTGATGTTTCTTATGGCCTCTGCAGGGTTACTGAGGTGTGGTAAGAGTTGCAGACTGAGATGGATTAACTATCTGAGAAATGACCTGAAACGAGGAAATATATCACCGGAGGAGGAAGAAATCATGGTGAAGTTGCACGCTTCTTTGGGTAACAGGTCAGCGCAGCATTTTCCGTCCAGTATATTCTTTACACATGCTGAGATGGGGTCATGAACTCTGTGTTTCTCGTAATACTACTCTTTTTATGGTGTCTTTCCTTTCTTGCATTTTCGCTTTCTGTCTTGTCAACTCAACTATCCTTAGCAACTTTATTAAGATATTACACGTAAAAGAAGGGAACAATTCTGATAGTCTGTAACTACGTTTAATAAATGATACTCACATAAATTGGATGAATTTGTACTCTTAAAATAAAATAAGGCAGACACAGAAGAATAACAGGCATAAGTATCCTAAACCCGTAAAAGGAGCCAGTTGATTATTGATTACTGCTTAAATGGACTCTCGAGTGAACCTATACAAGAATTATTTCCTCTTAACACGTAGATAATGACTATGATTAGTCTCTTGACAAATTCCAAATGACGATCATTAGCATGTAATGCCTTTTACTAGTATTAGGCCCACGAGGGGCCTGTGAACTATTATTAAACTCTACGACCTGTCTACCTTAGGACATTGATGTCATTGATTGATCCCCGTTTTGTAAGGAATAGGTAGGAGATGGCAATTTATTATATATACCCTACAACTATCTTGAACGGAACGAATGCACCATATGTAACTTGTGAGGTAGGGTTCGTGTGTGTTTCTAGGTGATTTTGATGTCTTTTAATCTTGATATTGATTTTGGGCCAACTCACGTATGGGATGTAGTAATTATACATGTGGCGAGTAATAGAGAACGTTTCCAAAGTTAATAATGTTTGGGACTATATAAAATCTATACGTTTAATTTGGTTCATTAATTCAAATTGAAGTTATAAAATTATCGTATAATAGAAGTTTGACTGCATATGATTATGTAAAGGGCTATTAATTCAACTAAGTTGTAAAGCAAGATAAATAGTAAAATTCTAAAGGTTTATTTACATAATTACTGTGCATAAGTTGATAATTGCTCGACTAACAACAAAAAAAGTTCACAGCTTTTGGTTTTACCTTTGAATTGGCAGTATAAAAATGAAATTTGACATTATGTGGTAGTGGTACAATATTTTATTATGAAGGTATCTGGAACTAATCACAGCCTTGCAACTAAGTTGGCTATAGATCGATGTTCTTAACTTTGTCAAAAGGGTCGAACAAAAGTTCCTTTTTTTTTTTTTTATTATAGTTAACTAATTTGTTGCAGGCATCACTAATGCTTTCTTTCACTGGACCCGCATAATTTTTCGTGTTTTATGATAATTGGGCAGGTGGTCTCTGATAGCCAGCCACTTGCCAGGAAGGACAGACAATGAAATTAAGAATTACTGGAATTCCCACTTGAGTAGGAAAGTTCACAGCTTTAGGAGGGTTAATAATGATAGTCTACCATTGATTGTGGACTCGTCCAATGTTAGCATGGCAAGCAAGCGCAAAGGTGGTAGGACTAGCAGATGGGCGATGAAGAAAAACAAAACTTTCTCTAGAAAAGATGTCGCGTCACAGCCAAAGATACCCAACACCTCTTCAATCAGTGAAAAATTACCAGACGAAGTAACACTGCCACGGACACCCGATTTAGGGAGAGAGACGACAGTGCCTGGTGCTACATACGATCCATTGATTTTGGATGCATGTGTACAAGATACAGAGCAAATGGACCTTATTATTTCTAGCCCCTCCCAAGAAACTGGAGCAGGGTTTTTGGATTCACGAGAGCAGAAAAGTCTAGGATTGTGCGTTGGTGAGGTAAGCAGAAATGAGACAAGTGGTGATTTAATGTCCTTTTCTACCGGGGAAGGGAAAGGAACTGATGAAATGTTAGGACCATATGGTTCGAGCATTGATGGTGAAATGTTGTGCTTTGATGACATAATAGACAACCCGCTAGTGGATCCAAATGGCGTTTTGGAGTTTAGCGAGGAGAGGCAGGATGAGGCCATCTTTGTCACAGAACGTGGAGATGATGAGCTACGTAGTCCTAAAGTGAAAATAGCGAGTGAGGACCAAGAATTTGGAAGTAATACAAGTTCAGATGGATCAGAGAGCTTCGAGTTACACTCCTGTACTGCATCTATAACGTCGTGTTTCGACGATAATTATGTAGCTGATTGGTCTTGGGAGGACATGGTTACAGGACATGAGTTATTTGATCAAACTGGAGACAATGACTTGTGTTGGCTGTGGGAGAGTGATGGTGAAGCAGAAGTTCAAAAGGTAGAAGAGATGAAGTGTGACAAGAAAAATGCCATGGTTGCTTGGCTTCTCTCCTGAGATGCCATGCCCTACCTTGTTTCTTTCTCACTGTAACTGTAGTCTTCCCTGGTTTGTTTCACAATTTCTTTTTCTTCTTTAGGCTTTGCTTTGCTGATTTGTTCGGAGTAGGGGAGTAGGGACGACTGAGGCCAAGTTGGGGGAATTTTGTTGTAATAAAACCTGTTGCTTTCCACTTGTAAATGACCTGAGAGAAATGGTAGTTCGAGTGTTCCAAGTCTCAGCTACTTCTTGTCCAAATTGACAAGCACTTTCTTGAATTTATTATACAGATGCCCATCAGCATAAGTTAGCATTATTGGGCGTGAACTTTCTTATTGCAGGAAAAATATGTGCTTAGATTTTACCATATAACTATACACTGCTTTTTCAAATATAGGCTAGATTAGAGTGGGCAGACTTACAAGACCAGCTCCAATCTAAAGCGGGGATGGTACTGGCATGTGAGGTTAATTGAAATGTTGACTAAATACTTTCAGGGTTAATTGAAATGTTGACTAAATACTTTCAGCTAGTGTATGATTAGGTTAGTCACAGAAAAGATCTCCTTTATAGTAACGACAAAATATTCTAATCAAGTTTAATAAGATAATATCAAATATAATAATTAAAAAGGAACTCAATAAAGAAGCAAAAATATACATTTACATTAAAAAAAACTTCCAAAATAGAGGGAATAATTACGATTTAAACTGACAAATAAATTTACTAATCACAAATAAGGATTTACTAAATTTGACCTCTCTAACTTACAACAAATTGTCTAACAAAGATTCAAGATTGAAACTAAAATTAATATGCAAATCAACAAACTCATAGTTCACTCACAAAATCAATCAAACAAGGATGAGAATTATAAATTACTTGTGACTATATTTTCTTTTCCCTTTTTGGTGTTTTATTTTTTGCACTTCCCAATGAACAAGTCTATGTTCTCTCTTCTTTTATATCCCGAATTAAGTTTTTTGCAACATACACTGTCACATACAAACTCTGTAGGTGGCCTTCTCTCTCCCAATGTCACTTGAGCCATAGACATACATGATTATAGATAGTTACACAATCAGCACATACGACAGTGTATCTCCTTCACATGGGCGTATATACGATAGTATATGCTATCACTCTTCACACGTTTCTGCACACGGTTTCAGAGACTTACACAGTTGATCTACATAGTTGTACAACACCCTACACGGTCGTGTCACTCTCTAGAAGAGTTTCATCCATCTTGTTTTTGTTGTTAGTCATCCTCATGAACCATAAAGGCATCTATAATCATCGAAAGTCTCAAAATAGAATTAGACTGTTAACAATCTCCCCCTCCAAAATTATGAGAAAGACATGTTATACTTCAACAGCTACTTGAGAGACATCTTGGCAACCTTACTACAAAGCTTATGCTTGCTTCCGAGAACCACCTTAGTCAATATATCAGTACCATTCAAGTTCTTATGAATCTTCCTCAACATCAATTGTTGCTCTTCAATCATAAACCTCAACAAATGATATATGACATCTATATGCTTTGTGCAGGAATGATAAATCGTGTTTTGTTCAAGTCAATAACACTTTGACTATCACAAAACATTATGTAATCATCTCGCTTCCCATCCAACTCTTGAAAGAATCTTTTCAACCAAAGAATCTCCTTACTAACTTCCATTGCAGTTACATACTCTACTTCAGTCGAAAATAAAGCTACACACTTTTATAGATTTGATTGCCATGAAATAGCTCCCATTGCAAACATGAACATAAAACATACAGTAGATTTTCTTTTATTAAGATCTCCAACCATAGCTGCATCTGTATAACCTTCTAAAATTGACACCCATCACTAAAACATAAACTCCATTTTGAAGTACCTCTTAAGTATCTAAAAATCTATTTCACTACTTGCCTGTGAACCTTTCTTGGATTAGACAAGAATCTACCCACTAACCCAATAGCTTATGCAATATCTTGTCTTGAACACACCATAACATATATAAGGGACCCTACTACAAATGAGTACAAAACAAAAGACATACTATCATTCTTCTTTTCTATTGAGGGATATGCATGCTTACTCAACTTCAAGTGAGGCGCTAGTGGCGTGCTAACTGGCTTGACATGCTTCATATTGAGCCTGTCTAACAATCGTTTAATATATTTTTCTTATGCAACCCCAGGTTATTGCCATGCCTAAATTACAGGTCCCAAATCTTTCATATCAAAAGATTTAGACAAGTTCACCTTCAACTTTTGGATTCTACCAAACCCACAATCAACATATCATCAACATATATAAGAAGAATGATAAATTTCTCACCTATGAACTTCTTGAAATACATACAAGAATCGACATATGTTCGCTTGTAACCATAATCTGCTATAAAAGAGTCGAACTTTCGATACCACTGCCTTGGAGCTTGTTTAACCTATATAAACTTTTCTTCAACATACAGACCAGAATCTCCTTTTCTTTAGCTTTGAAACCTTCTGGTTGCTCCATGTATATCTCCTCTTCCAAATATCTATGCAAGAAGGTTGTTTTAACATCAAGATGTTCAAGTTCAAGTGCTAAATAAACAGTCAAACTTAAAATTGTTTAAATTGAAGTCATCTTGACCATTAGTAAGAAGATCTCATCAAAATCTATACCTTTCTTTTAATATAACCCTTTTACTACCAGGCTTGCCTTGTGTTTATCACTATGTTTCATCTTCAACAACCACTTATTTTCCTTTATAGTTGTGAGCCAAAGATCCTTGTCAACACAAGATGTAATTTATTACATATTCTCAGGCTCCTCCTCAGCAGTAACTAGTAGATATTCTACACTCGGACATCTAATAGAAAGTCTTGTCACCCTTGTCAACCTTCAAAGCTGTGTTTTATCAGCTATTGGATCCGATTGTTCCCCCTCATTATCTTTAATAGTTTCATCTTCAACATTGTCTGAATGTGGTTTATGTAGCCCATCATTATCATACTATATTTGATCAACATTACTGTGTGTTTGTTCACACACTTCATCTTCTTCACCTGCAGACTACTAAGCATTGGAAGAAGAATTAATTATATTATAGGATGAGCTACGATGATTTAATTTATCTTCTTTCAAAAGATCAACACCTCTCTCGTGCTCCTATTATGCCATATCTCTTTCCCTGACCACCTTTTGCTTCTCTAGATAATAGATTATGAAGCCAAATTGTTCATCATATCTTACAAAGATGTAAGGTATTACCTTGAGTTAAGCTTCTGTCTCTGATCCTTGGGTACGTGTCTAAATAGCTTGTAGCGAAACACTCTTAGATGATGATATGTAAGATTTTTACCAGTCCACACTCTCTTAAAAATATCCAAATTCAAAAGAACTAAGGGAGTTTGATAGATAAAATAGACTGAAGTTCATATTGCTTCACCCCAAAATGTTTTGGGCAATTTAGACATTCTGAGCATGCAATTAACCTTCTTCACAATATTTTTGTTCATCTTCTTAACAACCCCATTATGCTGTGGAGTCCTTAGTTCAGTTTTCTCTTATCTAATATCATGCGATGTACAGTATCTTCAAGCACTTTGAAAGTATACTACCCTTCACTTTTTATTTGTAGGAACTTTAGCTTCCTCTCAACTTCCCTTTCTACCATACTATGAAACTTTTTTAAATTTTCAAATACTTGACTCTTGGCTCTCATATATACCTACATCTTCCTCGAAGCATCATCTATGAATGTAACCAAATATTTGTTACCTCCTAGTGACTCCTCCCCAATAGGGTTACAGGCATCTGAATGCACCAACCCTAATATCTTCATCTTCCATATACATCGTTTCTTGGAAGAGACTCTATGCTACCTTCCTGCCAAACAACGATCACAAGGATTAAGGGGAAAAGAGTTTTTAACTAGGGTAAGGGATTTACAAGCTAGCAACTTTATTCCCTTTTTGCTAATTTGCCCCAAACATCAATGCCACATATTTGGAGAAGTTTCCTCTTTAAGTGTGTATGCTTCTCCACCACCACACACCTTGAAGTGTGTTTTGTACATTGCTCCCTTTGATAGCTTCTACTTCCTATCCCTGAAAATATGTTTGAATCTTTCTCGATCTAACAAGTGCCTATAATAAATTCAACCTTAAATCATGAATTTATCGTACATCTCTCAAGGTCAGCAAATATTTGATATTTATTTAAACTCGGGTATCACCCATACATAAAATTTTAGCACAACTTTGATTACCCATCTTTACAGTCCCAAAATCTCTGCTCTTATAATTTAAGAAGTACTCCACTTTTGGAACATAATGATACGATGCTCCTATGTCAATCAGCCACTCAGAACCCAGATCACTGATATGAAAGCAATCAATTGTCATACAAACTAGGGATACCTCTTTATCCATGCTTGAAGCAATTGGAATTGTACTCTTATCATCACCATCACTATGATGATCTTGCTTTTTCTGACCCCTCTTCCATTTATAGTAGAATCTCTTTATATGTCATGACTTATCGTAATATTGACATGTCTTCACGTCTTTGCCATCTTTAGACTTTCATCGGTCCTTAGATTTGTCATGTCTTTAGGACTCCTACTCTTGCCACTTCCCTTATTTTTCGCCAAGAAAGCCTGCATATTGTCAACTCCTATATTTTTTCCTCTAATTTTTTCGTTCAACATACTCTCTTTGATTACATCCAAGGAGACCACACCTTTGGGAATTGAATTGCTAATAATCACCATCAGTGTCTCCCAGTTATCTGGAAACAAACTTAACAAGAACAAGGCTCAAAACTTGTCATCAGGAATGATCTTCATTGTTGTAAGCTTGTTGTTTATATCCTGAAAATGACTTAGATACTCTGACACAAATTTCCAAATTTTCGACTTCAAGTTTACAAGTCTTAATCAAAGAATCCTTATTATGAGTAATCTTCCTCTAGTAGAGTCCTTCTAGCTTCTGCCTTTTTAGACAAATGGTTGAATATGCTAATATCAATCCATTGTCAAATATTTCCTAGAGTTTTTTTGCTTCAACTTCTCCCATTCTCTATCTGGCATTTTTTTTAGGTTTTGAAGGAAGATCATCCTTCACACCTTTATTCAGATCAATATGAGCAAATAGATCTTTACAATACAGAAGGTCCTTCGTCATGGGTCTCGAAATAAAGTAGTTTGATGATGTCAATTTGACCATATAACTGTTTCCACCTTCCATTATGATGACTTTGTTACTACTTGTTAGGTGACAAGAGAAAAACACAATCGAAATGTAACTCTCTAAGAGGTTAACTTAATAGTTATAACAAAAATTCTATAATCAAGTTTAATTAGATAATATCAGTATGAGAATAAAAAAATTTAATAAACAAGTGAACACAAAGATTTATATAGAAAAACCATTAGAGTAGAGGGAAAAATCATGGGTCAAACTAATAAGCAAATTCGATAATCACAAATAAGGATTTACAAGATTTGATCTCTTGCTTCACAACAAGGAGTTGTCTAACAAAGATTCAATATCGAAACTAAAATTGATGTGCAACTCAACAAACTCACAACTCAATCCCAAAATCATTTAAACAAGGATGAGAATTAGAAATTACTTACTCTTACATTGTTTTCTTATCCATTTTTGGTGTTTTTTATGCCTCCCAATAAACAAACCTATGTCTTCTATTTTTGTATATCCCAAATTAGGCTTTTTACAACATATATGCTTACATACATGACCGTATTAGTGATCGTATCTCTTCCAACATCACTTGAGATATACACAATTATTGAGAGTTACAGTATATGGTCCCAAAATATACCCTAGTTGAAATGATAAATATTCATGAAGGTACATGTGAGATAGGAGTTAAAAATTGTGCTATGATTTGAATGTGAAAGGCATATGACTTGAATTTTGGTATTGATGGACTATAGTTAGTAAATTGAATTTAAATGTATATTTGGACTAGGAAAATTATCAAATGACAAGTTAAGTTGGTACATAAAAATTAGTATGATTAAGCCTACGAATTTTTGACATTTGGTACCATTCAATGTGAGACATTTGACAACATAAGAGGAGGACAAGTGGCATCGTTCATTATGTGACTAATGGCATGACATGATGGAGACATGTGGCAACATAAATGGTGGAAAAATGAGCTTCATGCCTTGGTGTTACATAGCATGTTAAGCTAGTGACACCTAGCTGATGATAAAGCAAGGTACGGTGGAGATGTTCATTCTTCATCTTCTTTACTTCTCTCCACCTAAGCTTTCTTAGTCTCTCTAACTTCTGGAATTTCTGCTGGACCTTGGGTTGTTATTACTTTAATGTTTGGTAAGCTACTGAATTTAGAAAAAGTTTCTATTAATTTTCTATACTATTGATATGCTAAGGCCAAAAGTTGTACATTAAACTTAGGTATGTGCTGGATGTTTGGAAGCTTGGATTAGTTGGAATCTTGGAGTTTAATTTAAAGCTTAGTAAGTTAACGGAATTATAGACTTGGTATTCTATTATAACATGTATTGTTTGATGTTTGAAATGGAGCAAACATGTACTAAATAAAGAAATAATTGACGTTAGGTATGTGTCAGAAACCGGTTGGAAAGAGTAGATACACTAGATAGGTTTCGCTATTTTATCTATATTGTGCCATGTAGCCATCCAAATTGGATTAATTTTAATTCAGGTTAAACTTGAGACATATGTCTACAACTTTCTTAAAGAAACTGAATTTTAATTCTATCTCTAAGACTTTTAAAATTGGCATGAAATTGAGTCTTGGCTTAGGTTGTAGCACTACTAGAGGCAGAAATCATGTTCTGTTGTTATTGAATAAACTGTATTGATGTAGGTCGAATTAGACTAAGGTATCTTCACCAAAGTTATAGCTTATTCTCTTAGCTTTAAATTGGTATAAAGTTTGTAATTTTTGAATATCGGCATTAAGAGATATGAGTTGTACAACTTTGAGTGCATGATCATTCACTAGCCAAAATTTCAAATGTGCTCAGTCTGTAGTATATTGAGTATAACTTCTGGAATAATGAATCAAATTGTATGAACTATAGTTCATTAAAAATTTAAGACATAGACGAATATTTGTTTAGAAGAATAATTTGCTCATAAGCCTCAGTTTTTACGTCAAAATAGCCATCCGAATTGATTTGAAAAAGATTGATTGGATGAAAGTGAGGGAGTCTGTTGGAATGTTATGAACTGGAGTATTTTTTATTGAACATGCTTCGGTATTATGAGTATATCTTGAATTGTGGATCTCTAAATGAGTTAGTTCTTGACTCAGATTAAATTAGACATAAGGACACAACTTTCCTAAAGTGATAAAATTACAATTTTGGTTTTAAGAATTTCAAAATCTGATTTTAAGTTGAGTTAAGAATTCTGTTGTAGCTTAAAAACAGTTTGAAGTCTTTTAAGTATAACTTTCAGTATATAGAACTAAATTGTATGATTTTGGTGTCATTAGAAACCTAAGACAAAGATGAACAATTGTCTAGTAGAAAGTGTTACTTAAATACTCTATTTTCTTAATCTAAATGATCATGTAAAGTAGACCCAAAAGTTTGATTTGAAAACAAAGATGGTCTATGTCATTGAACATGTATGTTTTATGATACATTCATACTGTTGCAGTCTAAACAAAACAATTAAATTCTATCTAGACCAATTAGAGGTAAGTGCACCCCGTCGATAAGTAATATAAAATGGTAAGAACCAGATATTGTACCCAAGGGAATTTCAACATGCAAGACAATTAAATTAAACAATGAAAAATTACTCGGACGATCAACAATTGATTGATTTGAAAATAAAATAAATTTAAGTAAGCAAATCAAGGAAATATGCAAAATGCAAGTTATGAATTAAAACGACTAAATTTAATCAAATGACAGAAATCGGTTAAGGTATTAGATTTCAATTGGATTGAACGCTAAAAGGCATTTAAGATAAGAAGCCTAAAATTAAGTTCGTTAATCTTAGGTATCCTCGCACAAGATCCTAAAGTTGGTATACTCTTTAGTCTCAAGTATGTCCCTTGATTAATTTTTCGACAAATTAAATCCCATTGGTTATGACATTTAATCATCTAAGGTCTTAATCTAGGTGATCAAGCTAAATTAGGACTAAATATGCATTCA
>JAOTAZ010092402.1:0-11395 GCA_025629785.1 Erythroxylum oxycarpum | reverse complement strand
TCTTAACCCATTAAACACCATATTAATTCCAACTTAATTCTAACACTTCATTCTAACTTCTACCTTCTAATTTCTATCTATACTTGCTACTTTGATGACTTAAATCTAAGAATAATGAAACAAATAAATCACTAAAAAATAAAAATAAAAATATGGGGTCTAACAATAACTGAAATTGACAAGGAGAGTAAGAAGCGTTCTTGCATTTTTTACTCACTCTCTCCTCTCATGCATGCTTAGCAGAAACTTGAATGAGAAGAATCTCATTTTTGGCTTCTTTCTTCTAAGAAAAATCTCCTCAAAATATTTCTTCTCCTTTTCCATCAAAGGATCTTGTTAACCTAGTTGTCTAAGAAGAACAAGTGGTAAATCGGGTTGGTTGAGGATACAACAAGAAGAGGATACACTGACAAAGGAAAGGATACAAAAGAGTTAAAGCTATAGCAAAGATTCAAAGAGGATACAAAAGCGAGGAGTCAAAGCTGCAGTAAGGAGTTGGTATATAATTTCGACCACCTTGTTCTTATGTAAATTATTTTCCTTATACCGTATCGTGTATGACTGAAATATGTTGATTTGGTTATGTTATTTTCATTGTGTTTTGATTTTAAAAAAGTTTTGAAATGTACCATATTATCCAAATCTTGCATGCTTTTGTTTTCGATCTAACAAATGGCACAGTTACTCTACTATTACTTAAATGAAAAACATCTTGTGTTTGTTTTACACAAAAACATATATCACCATTCCTTTTTTCTCCAAAGAAAATAGTATTATTCCTAATGACATGAAGCAATTTAACTACTTAGGAAGAAGGATGACCAATATGTGATGGATCCTGATTTTTTCTAAATTTCTTATTAATTGTTTAGTTATTTAGTTATATTTGTTTGTTGATTTAATTATTATTTATTTATTTATTGAATTGGGTCGTTAATTAGAAATTTGAGGGAAGGATTAGAAATTGAAATTAGAAGGAAGTGTTAGAAATTAAGTTAGCTTAAGTAGTTAGTAAGCTTGTGTTAAATGAAAGAGGGGTAGAATTGGAAAGGCCATGTAAGTGAGGGGCATAATTGGAAGAAAAGGAGTAACATTGTATCTTAAAATTAGAAGAAGAGAGGAGAAAATTCGTGAGTAGCCAAAGAAGAGAAGAAAAAACGTGAAAAGAGAACAAAGAAGAGAAGAAAAATCAAGGAAGAAGGGAAAGGAAGGAAAAATCGTGGGAAGAAGAAGGAATCAAGCTTCTTAAGGTAAGTTCATCATCTTCTTCTCGCTTTAGTAGAAAGAAATGGATTGTTGTGTTGTGAATGAAGAAGTTTTAAAGAAAGAAAGGGGTTTTGTGTTAGGAATGCTTGGAGGAAGAAGATGATTGAGAGACCCATTTGGTATTTGGGTTTATAAGCTAGGTTTTGGGTTTTCTAACCTAGATGGACTATGGGTAGGTTAAGTTTGAACTTGATTTGTGTTAATTTCATTTTGTTGTAATTATGAAAATTTGGGGGCTTTCCATTTGAATTGGAATTGAATGAGAATTTTGGTTGTGTTAGGAAATCAAGAACAACCTACCCAAGAGCAAGAGGAAGGGCCAAATTGAGTTTGGATTTTCAAGAATTATAAGGTGGGTAATTTATTTATAGTTATTGTGTAATGGGCAAAATGCCTTATGTGTTTATTGTGTTAAAATGACTTAATTGAAATGTTATGATGTGGAAATTGCATTATGATGTATGACATTTTTGATAAAAAAATTGAATTATGTGAATGATCATGTTATGCCATTGAATTGTATCATGGCATTTTGATTAAATGGAAAGAAGAAAAACCATGAGAATATAAGATTGTGAATGATTGAATTAAGCATGAGATTTGATTGTGTTTAGGTGAGAGAGGAACCGTTTCGTAGTCACGTGTACGTTGACATAAAGCCTTCTCCCAGCTGGCCGCTTGTGGCCCACGAGTTTCGAAAAGTGGACTCGTTTCATTCACGGTGTAAACTTCAGTTTCTCCGTTTTGTTCCATGGAACTCTCGAGCCATTTGGTTGTGCATTTGCATTTTGACATGTGAAAATATGATGCAAATTGTATGTTATGCTTGGATGATAAATTACATCAAATGTGTTTGATTTGAAGATATATTGAATTATGAGATGTGAATGTTAAACTTACATCGTTGGATTAAGATAAGACGAATATGCTTATATGAATAATTGCATAAATGTTTGATTGTGTGGCTCATCGCCAATAGATATAAATAGATTAGTCATTGAGCTGTGTAGTTCAACCCAATATTTTTCCCACTCCTCAGGTGTAGATCGAGAAGATCAGTAATCTTTAGGAGGCATTTGGATACTCCAACATAGTTAGAAATCTTTGGTACTAAGCTAGTAACAATTGGCTAGCTTTATAGGCATATCAAACATGAGCATCTTTTGTATTTTGTATTAAGTTTGATGCATGAGTTGATATGTAAGTAAAGCTTGTTGAAACATTGCCTTTGTTTAGAAATGAGAATGAGGACTTGAGAAGTTCCTTTATGTATGATTATGTTATTTTTAGAGGTTGAGTATGATGGATGTGCATATTCTTCTTTGTTGAGATTGCCCATTGTAGCTTGTATTAGAATAGCATGTTGGAGTTGGAAAGATTGTATGTGATGAATCCTTTGGAGTTAAGATTCAAGTGTTAATGGGATTTATGTAGTAGTAAAATGGATATGAAGTGGTTTTGCACTAGGGTTAAATTTCGGGAGATTATGAGTGATTATGGTGTTAGAAAGGATGATGGAAGCATTGGAGAGGCATTGGAGGAGTTTGGAGAACCCCAATGTCTGTTTACGGACATTCTCGAGTGAGAAAGGACCCCCAATCTCACCAATGTCCATTTAACGGACCTTCTCGGGTGAAAAATGGCTCTCAAGCCAGTCTATGTCCGTTAAACGAACATGGATGTCTGTTAAATGGACATTCATGGGATAGCTATAGTAAATTGTGTTTTTTAGAGGCAGAATCTCGCTTTGAGTTCTTCATCAAAGTTGTAGGTTTCAAAGTCCTCTTTAAAACCGTCAAAAAACAACATCAATTTGATATCTAGGATGAACGTTATGGTAATTGCTCCAAGATAGGTACAAAATGATTAGGGACATAAACATGTTGGATTCTTTTGGCCATAACTTCATTATCCGACCTCCAAATGAAGTGATTTTTGAAGCAATAGATTCCTAACACGTTGTTCTACCTTTCCACAAAAATTGATGGCCTTTGTTATTGAATTCAAAAAGATTGATGGAAAGGAAGCGAGGGTTCATTGAAATAACCCTATAAGGAAATCTACTCACGCTTTTTTGACTCCGGATAGTTGGGCTCCGGGAACTAGGTCCAACATCTTGGTTTGGCTCTAGGAACGAGACCCAAAAATATGCATGTGCCATAAAATGAAGGATTCCATCACTTTAACTCATCATATTGACACTAGAGCAATGCTACGAAAGTTGTAGACCCCTTCTTGATATTCACCAACACCAATCATGGTCCTCAAAGTATGGTCTTATATCATATATAGTTTATTAGTAAATGTGACAGTATAAATTATATCTTGTACCAAGGAGATGCGATCATATTCTAAACTTCATTTACCATATTTTTATTTCCCATCATATCTGATATTATCATGTGTCTAATAATCAACTCGAGAAAATAATTTAATTATTAGCTTTTCTAAAGTAGAGGTTGAACCTTTATACATATTAAGCATAAACAATGAAGTTACCTATTGATCATTTGTCAGCTTAGGAAGGCAAGTCCAATTATCCTGCACAAGATTGGTTTGGCCGATGATCCAACAGTATTGCCAACTCTCTGAGCTATTTTAGTAACCACAATAGTGCCTCACTCTCATCCAACTCCTCCTCTACCTCGTCCTCTATTCTTGTGGCCTCCCCTCGATTGGAAGGCCACCATTCAGGGTAACCAATGATTTTATAATAATATCGCACCTGGTAGCCAGGTTTCTTATAGTTTGTACATACCACCTTTTCATTCTTATTGCCCTATGACCTAAAACTAGGCATTATTTGCATCGCAAATCTCACTACATCAATTCTTTTATTGTAGGCTTAAGCCACTTGCTGATGCCTTTCTTCCTGACCACAAAAGCATGTACTCGAGTCAGAGAGGTTAAAGGATCTATGCTCAGAATATTGGTATAGAGATTTTTGTACAGTGTCGTGTCAAGTCCTATTAAAAATTCATGCACCTTCTCCTTTTCTCTCTCCTTTAGGTGCCCCTTTGCAAGATTACCCTTGCGACCTCCACAACAATATGTTAGCACCTACACTTATATTTCCAACTCTTCCCATATAGCCTTAAGTTAACCAAAGTGAGTTGTAATGTTATTTCCTTACAGTTGTAGCTTCTTATGGCCTCCTTTAACTAATGAACCCTTATTATGTTCCTAATTGAAAAACAATCCTTGAGGTTGTCCCCAATATCTTCGACATAATATATATAAGTGAGCCCGGATCTAATTGTGGGTTCTATCACAATCATAATCCAATGCACATGTATAGAGTTACCCTCCATAAATCCTCAAGTTCATCTGAATCTTCCATCATTTTCTTAATTGTCCCGTCAATGAAACCTACTTTTTGTTTGGCCTTATACCATCCGTTATAGTTTGATTACCCTTTAAGAACTAAACTACATATATTGAGTCCTAGATCATCTATTAGATAAAGATAATAGGGAGAGGTTGAGTCCAAAATGTTGCTTTTCTTCTTGCCACCACCGACACTGTCATTCTTCCTGTTGTCCCCTATCATGGTTTAATGTTCTGGTTACTAGCTGTCTAGGAATGTCTGGAGTTTTTGGTGGTGTTTACTCTGATATCATAAAGAATTTATATAGGATAAGTTCTGTCCTCTCATTCCCATTCAATTTGTATATATACAACTAACAGGAAACCTTTAATATAGAAAATCTCCTAAAAACAACACCTAATGATATGTAAAATCTTTACATCCTAAATTTACTTATATCTTTTGTTTACACATATCCTAATAACAACTATAATTTTGATTTCATTCTTAATATATTTATATATAATACTATCTTAAACACTCACATTCATATATAAATTTAATTGTAACATTATCATAAAATAATACAAGAAAAAGAAATCCTCAATTTACATATTTTATCATGGCATCATAGCTTCTAAACTAGTTCTCTACATTATTATACATTTTTCACATATAGCAATAATAGAAATCCACCAACCTAAAAAATACTAGAAATATCAGAAACACAAATACTTAATTTTCAACAAAAAGCCATAAGACATATAATAGAAGAACACAACCTACCCATATTATTTTTCAATCACATCAAATCTCCTTTACTATAATGATGGTTTTGTCTCTGCACTAGTTATCTCAAGTGATGTTCTTTTGTCTCCATAATTTGTTAAGTGGCAGAAAATGAATAGACTCATCTATTTCTTGCTCACTGCCTCCCTCTTCACTTATATTATTCAATCCTTAATTAACCACCACACTACTTATGACCTCTATTGAATGGCTATCTCTAGACCATAAATCCTTCATCATTATAGTTGAACATTGAGAGTCATCCACCTCCTTTAGCAAAACTTCTAATCCATAAGTAGTGCCTTCATTCATATCACCCGCCCACCCTAATTGACACGACTTTTAACATCTCCTACACTAGAAATCATACCAACAAAGGATGCAACAACATCAAGAGTCAAAGAGGGCTATCTTGTTAGCCTCACCGGAACCGTAGTGCTCTTGGATAAGTTTAAGGACAAAATGTAAGGCCTCAAAATATACCCTAGTTGAAATAATACATGTTTATGAAAGTACGTGTGTGATGGGAGTTAGAATTGTACTATGATTAGAATATGATAGGCATATGACTTGAATTTTTAATCAAGTGGATTGTAGTTAGCAAATTGGAATTAATTGATACCATTATAGAATTGAGGTATTTAAATGTATATTTAGACTAGGAAAATTTTCAAGTGGCAAGATAAGTTGGTGCATGAAAATTGGAATGATTAAGCCTATGAGTTAGTGACATTTGGCATAGTTGATATATTGACAAAGGGCATAGTTAATAAAGTGACAAGTGCCCTAATTAAATTGTGGCATTTGGTAGCATTCATTAAGTGACAAATGGTTTAATGGAAGTGTGACAAATGGTAGCTTAAGTGCAGGTTATATGTGACACATGCAAAAAAGACATATGCCTTATGGTGGGAGTGACACCTAGATGGTGATGAAGTAAGTTTCTACTAGAAACATTTTCTATTTTGTTCTTTCTTCATTTTGCTTTCTTCTCTCCACTAAAACCTCCCATCTTCTCTCAATTTCTAGACTTCTGCTGGAATTTGGATCATTAACACTAGGAAGCTTTGTAAGTTATTCCATTAACAAGTAAGTCTTGTGATTCTATGAATTATTACCTTGTTGATGTTGAAAGTTGCACATTAAACTTAGGTATGTGCTGGTTGTTTGGAAGCTTGGTTTAGTTGGATTCTTGGACTTGAATTTGAAGTTTAGTGAGGTAAGGGAATACTAAACTTGATTTCATGTTAGAATATGTATTGTTTGATGTTTGAAGTGGATAAAATGTGTACTGAAATAATGAAGAATTGAGGTTAGGAACTTGATACATGTTGGATACTGGTTAGGAGTAGTTAGACAGGTATTGGTATTTTAGTAATATCTTGAACCTTAGGTATCCAAATAAGATGATTTCCAATTCAGATTAAACTAGATACATATATCTACAACTTTCATGAAGGAATCGAATTTCATTTCTATCCTTAAGGGTTTTGAAATTTGGCTTGAAGTTGAGTTCTAGTTGTTGCCCACGGTTGGGAATAGTATGTAGTATTTTGGGTATAACTCTTGAAATAATGAACTAAATTGCATTATCTTTATTTTGTTTGAAACTTAACACATATAGGAACATTGTTTTGGAAGAACATATTGTCTAAAAACGTCAGTTTCTAGGTCAGAATGGCCATACAAAATTGATCCAAAAACCTGTCATGGGAAAACAACTGTTTGGAGGTTTCGGGTCACTTATCCCACAATTATGGGAAATGATTAGGAAGGTGAAAATTTGAGATTTTGTGCAATTGATTAACTCTATAAGTTTAAGTTAATTTATTTGGTATAATAGGACTTAAATGGACTTGTTTAAGGTGCTTTATGAACTTTAATTGGTATTCAATTAAATTGAGATAATAATATAAAGAATGTATGGTTTAATAATATTGAATACAATATTGAATTGCTTGGTGTGTTCATGAATAAATGAGTTCCAAAGGCTTATGTATTATGAATTGGATATAGATGTTTGTGAACTGGGAATTTCTGTGATGATATTGTGTTAATTTCTGAACCATTAGGCGTCTGAGGAGTTTGATATTTAGGATTATGTTAGAAGTGCTTCCTATTTGTGTGAATATACGTAATTTGTGAGGATTCAATACCTTTATTGATGCATTGTTGCACATACTGGTAATTTTATAACAAGTTAGTTTGTTTGGAAATCAATGAATATGTCAAGTTGAACAAAATGGAATAAAGTGATATATGTTGCAATATGTTCCTCACATAAGAATTCTAAAATGAACCTATTTTGTTTTAAAACTGTTAAGTCCTAGTCGTGAGTAAATAGGCATGTCTCTAAGGGTCTACAACTGCTCTTGTGACACTTCGGTGTCTCTTGTTTTTGAGACATAATTATCTCTTATTCTATGATACCGATCACGGTATCTCCTGTATTAGTCCTGTTATCCACTTTTGTATAAAGGATTAACATACTAACTTGTTTCATATTCTGTTATATACTCAATTATGTTATAAATAAGTTTTGATCTAAAACATCTAAACTCTGTTATGAAATAAACAAATTATGTTTTGATATAGACAAGTTTTGCTATGATATTATAATATTCACCTTCAAAATTGATGAGTTTTGCTCTGAAGTTAAATGTGTAACATGTTCTGATATGTTATATTTTGTTACAAGAATTATGATATTTTGGTTCAGTTTCAAAATGGATAAGCAAACACTACTTATAATCTTATGTGATCTTGAATATGTGAATGTTTGGATGACTGTTTGAAACAGTTATTTACTTATATCTGTTTAGTTTATTCCCCACTAAGCTTTATGCTTAGTATGGTGGTTTTTTCCTGTGTAGGTTTAGATAGGGATTGAAGACTGAGAGAATAACAACTGCAATGGCCAATGAAAAATGTGTTTTGTTTTAGGAATTTATATAGTTGTATGTAATAATATGAGACGATGTATTTTGTTAAAAGTTTGTAAATATTGTAATATAGAGTGTATTTGAACTTAAAATATGTATTGTTTTGTTTAAGGGTATGTAATGTAATAACTTTAATTCAGGATGGTGTCGTAATTGAAGCATGTATTTGGATAAATTTAGTGTGCTAGTTAAATTATGTTTAAAGTCGAATATGCATGGGAAAGTAATGATTTGTTGTTTGAATTTCTGGCAATGCTTTGTATTGTTTTGATATGTTTAAGTCCTGTCTTAGGTAACATCAGCATATCCTTCCAGCGAGTATATAGGTGTTACATAAAATGAGCCAGTGATATACTTAAACAACCCAAATGGGCTAGCTTCTCCTTCTAAACTTATACTTCCTCAGCTTATTTCGCCTTTTCGCCATGATACTTCTCCTTTCAATCGATCTACCAATCAGACTCAAACTTCCACCCATTATTTCACTCCAACCTATACCTAAAAATATTACTCCTTTAATTGGTCCAATTAAAATAATAACTATAGTCCCAAGGTCAAACTTGTTAGGAATTGGGACATATTAATGTCCATAATCATTTTAGGTATCTAAATCTTGAAATTTTCTACTTAAATCTTCAATTGATACCCAAACACTCCATATGACCTTCACTACCTTAACTATCTAGGCTCCCACTTCACTTTCATTACTATTGCTGAATGATTATTTGACATTAATGCTACCACTCATATGACATTGTTTTTAAAAATTGCCACCTATAGGTCAAATTAGATTCTCTCACACTTCTACTTATTTATCTATAATAATTATTGGAGCTTGTTTTCAGAGCCCAACCCCGTAACCATAAAAGGTGAGCGTATTCCTATGAAATCTCCTTAACTATTATCGGTTCATCTTTATGCTCAAATACCACATCTGTTGGAACCTGAACATTTTCTGGAATCTAACTTTTGCTCTAATACCACAATTATTGGACCCCCTTTCTGAAGCCCAACTATCTGGATTCATAAAGCGTGAGTAGGTTTCCTTGTAAGGTTATGTCGATGAACCCTTATTAGCCATCATCCCACAAGGGTGGCGTGCCCCCACTAGTCAATTCACCATAATCAAACTCATTTCTTCAATTTCAGAACATAATTTGGAAATATTCAAACCCGAATCACAAATTTACTTCTTCAAAATACTTTTAGCTCTATGTCTCTAGTTTATTTTGAAACAAGAACCATCTCATTTGGAGCTCTACAGATCAAGATATCATCAAAATATTGAAGTATGTTCATAACCAAGTCATACTCTTCCAACCGATACCTCATTTTCATTCCATCATTCTTTTTCAAATTAATACCAAAGGCTACCAGTTTTTATGGAAGCATAGATAAGTGTGTTAGGAATCTATTGGTTCAAGAATCTCTTCATTTGGAGGTCGGGTTATGAAGTTTTGGCCAAAATAATCAAACATGCTCATGTCCTCAATCATGTTGTACCTATCTCAGGACAATTGGCATAACTTTCACTAAGGATATCGGATTAAGGTCACCTTTAGACGGTTTTGAAGAGGACTTCTAGATCTACAACTTTTGTGAAGAACTTGAACCATGATTTTATCATTTGGAGGTCAAAACATGGACCGTGTGAAATATACACGGTCAGACCGTCTGACCTACGGGTCAGTTGATTGTTCCACATTAGGAATACACGGCCAGTGTGAATATACACAGCCTAACCGTGTAACCTTCGAGTTTAACAAAAATTTTCACTCTACAAGACCTCTCTAATGGATCCTACATCCATTCTAACATCTCTTTTACTCATAATCTCCTCAAATTCATCTATTCTAGTGCAATATCACTTTATTCACTATAGTTGTTCCGTATATACATCCTCTACAACATCCTAACTTGTAATGGTCATAAATCTCAACTCCAATATCCACAAATTGCATACGTTATACCGTTGGAAAGCAAGAAAGATAAACTACAACTTTCATGAATAAACTTTAGCTATATCCACCTAGATGGATGTAGTTTTTTGTTTGAGTTCAGAACACAACTCCTACCCCTATGAAAAACTTGAAAATTATCCCAACTTAACTTCCTCTAATGCAACATCATTCATAACAATTCAACTACCAATTTTTATTTCATTGAACTCTCTAATCTCTACTCATTTGATTCATCACTTGAATCCAATTCGCATCATCCACAAAATCCTATCTTTCATTTCCATAACCTCTCACTTATAAATAATAACCATTCATGTTCAAAGTTCATCAACTTAAGTGGATTACTTGTTCAAGTATATCTAATTTCAACTCACATCATCCATACATAATTCATATTTCATTAACAACAAAAGATAGGAGTTTTAAAAATCTTTAATGGCATTCCAAGCCATGTTACATCATCAATATTAAAATCCAAAAACACAAAAGATACATAAGCCAATAGTTCTTGAAATGCGACTAAAGCCTTGTGTTACATAAATTAACCTCTAATACAAAATATGCATAATCAGAGTGATGCCTTGTCTCTCTTTCACTCGATCTCTTACATAATCACTTGGAGATGGGAAGGAAATAGGGGTGAGCTTAAAATCTCGTAGGTAACAATTTTATAATCGGTAATAAGAAAAAACTATTGAAAACATTCATGATCATAGCAACTTCTCATGAAAATCCGTAAAACATATATTTCTCAAATTCTCAACTTATCAATCCAATATACAAACCATATAATTCATATATTCATCAAACTTTTACACAAAGCATAAACACATAAACACATCAGAATGGTTTGGGTAGGTTCGTAACAGAACGCACTAACACAATTCTATAAAATGGTCTTGTGTAGCTGTGAACTGAATGTACTATCGCAATCCCACGCAATGGTTTTACGTAGCCGTGAATTTAGGGGAGCCCATAAAGGAGCTCCATTTCACTAGCAAGCAGGCGAGAAAAGCCTTTAGTCAAAGTGCACTTTATGTAAGTGATCTAGAAGGGGGTTGAATAGATCCTTAATATTTTTGAAATTTTCTACAATAAAAATCAGAAGTTAATTCACACAAAAACAATTT
>JAOTAZ010092395.1:0-11395 GCA_025629785.1 Erythroxylum oxycarpum | reverse complement strand
TCTGTCTGCTTAATCGCCAAAAAGTGAGCTGACTTGGTCAATCGATCTACAATGACCCAAATGGCATCATGCTTCCTACTGGTCCTGGGTAAACCCATCAGAAAATCCATAGTGATCCTTTGCCACTTCCATTCAGGAATGGACAATGGCTTTAACATGCCTGAAGGTGCCTGGTGTTCAGCCTTGACTTGTTGACACACTAGACACTTGCTCACATAATCTACTACATCTCTCTCATAACTTTCCACCAGAAATGCTCCTTCAGATCTCTATACATCCTGGTTCTACCTGGGTGCATGGCATAAAGCGCATTGTATGCCTTATCCCGTATTTCATCCTTAACTTCTTTGACATTCGGAATACAAAGTCTATTTCCTACTACCATTAGTCCATCATCCCTCACTAACACTTCATATTTCTTACCATTTTGAATTTTTTCCTGGAGCTTACTTAATTCTGCATCATGTGCTTGTAACTCCTTAATTTCCTCCCTGAGTATCGGCCTTACTCTGAAATTTGCAATAACAAAATCTGGTTCCTCCTGTTTCAAACTTATTCTAAGTTTTGCCATTTCTTCCAATAATGAAAAATACACTGTTTGAACATGAGCTATTGAGGATTTCCAACTCAAGGCATCTGTTACCACTTTCGCCTTTCCTGAATGATACTCAATCATCAGGTCATAATCCTTGAGCAACTCTAACCATCTTCTCTATCTCAAATTCAGCTCTTTCTGACTTAACAAATACTTGAGACTCTTGTGATTCGTGAAAATCTTCATCTGCACCCCACAAAAATAATGTCTCCAAATCTTCAGGGCAAAAATTACTGCTGCCAATTCCAGATCATGGGTCGGGTAATTCAGTTCATAAGGCCTTAGCTACCGTGAAGCATAAGCTATTACCTTATCTCCTTGCATTAATACACAACCCAAACCCTTCCTTGAAGCGTCACTATAAACTGTATAATTTTCCTCTCCTGTGGGCAAAGTCAGAATCGGAGCACTTGTCAATCTGTGCTTTAGCTCCTCAAAGCTCTTTTGGCATTCATCACTCCAGATAAACTTCTAATTCTTCCTCAATAACTTAGTCATCGGAGCAGGTATCATTGAGAATCCTTCAACAAATCTCTTATAATACCCTGCCAGACCTAGAAAACTTCTTACTTCTACCACTGTCATTGGTGCATGCCAATTCACTACTGCTTCGATTTTCCTTGGGTCAACATGTACCCCATCTTTAGAAATTACATGTCCAAGGAAAATCACTTCATGTAGCCAGAATTCACATTTGCTGAATTTAGCATAAAACTCTTTCTCCCTTAATCTCTGCAACACTATCCTGAGATGTTCCTTATGCTCCCCTTCACTCTTGGAATAAACCAGAATGTCATCAATAAACACTATGACAAACTGATCCAGAAACTCCTTGAAGACCCTATTCATAAGATCCAGAAATGTAGTTGGAGCATTGGTCAATCCGAAGGGCATAACGCGAAACTCAAAATGCCCATAACGAGTCCTAAAAGTTGTCTTGCTTACATCAGACTCCTTGATTCTGAGCTAATGCTAGCCTGACCTGAGATCAATCTTGGAAAAGACCCTTGCTCCCTGCAACTAGTCAAACAAATCATCAATCCGAGGCAGAGGATACTTGTTCTTAAAAGTCACTTTGTTGAGTCTCTGATAATCGATGCACATACGCCATGTCCCATCCTTCTTCCTAACAAATAGAACCGATGCTCCCCATGGTGACGAACTCGGCCGTATAAACCCCTTCTTTAACAGTTCCTCCAACTGTTCCTTAAGCTCCCTCAGTTCAGCTGGAGCCATTCTATACAGTGGTATGGAAATTGGTGTTGTTACAGGAATCAAGTCAATGGCAAACTCGATTTCTCTCACCGGTGGCAAACCTGGTAAGTCCTCTGGGAACACATCTGGAAACTCCCTCACAACGGAAAAATCCTCTAACCTCCCTTCATTCACCTCAGTCCACAACCAGCGCCAAGAAGGCTTCACACCCTTTTCTCATCATCCGTTCGGCAAGCAAAGCTGAAACAATCCTGGGTGATGGGATTCTCCTATCTCCTATAAAAATTACCTTCTCACCAGTACCAAGGTCAAACTCTACCTCATTGCAGCTATAGTCTAACTTTACATAATATTTCTCCATAGCATTCATTCCAAGTATGACATCTAGACCTTTCAATTCTAGAGGCAACAAGTCTACAACCAGTCTAGCACCTTTAATGTAGAGTTCACAACCCCTATACACTTGACTAATTACCACCTTTCTCCTTAAAGGAGTGCTAACAATCAACATACTATCCAATGGCACCAATTTAGCATCATGCAAAATCATGCTAGCAGAAACATATGAATGGGTGGAGCCAGAATCAATCAAGACATATACTACATAATTGAATAAGTGAGCCATACTCGTGATAACTTCAAGAGCGCCTGCAGCTTCCTCCCTTGTCATGACAAATACCCTGGCTTATGCCTGACCCCTTAGCCTCCTTAGAGGATTAGTCTTCCTCGCAACTCCAGAACTGCCCATCTCTATTACTGGCTTAGGTCCCACTGTTTCTGCTCTTCTTGGGGCTTGCGACTGCGACCCCTCTTGCTTGATTGCTTAGGGACAGTCCCTGATCATGTGTCCATTCTCACCGCATCAGAAGCATGCTCCAAGTAACTTAAAGCACTCTCCTTTATGAAGTTTCCCACAATGCTCACATTGGAGGTTTATGTATCTGCTTCTTCCCGTCCTTCCTGTGCCTCCCACACATGAGGCTTGTCCTGAAACTGCCCTTGTCTGCTTGTTCTTGGAAGGACCACTACTTCCCACCTCACTCTGTGTATGAAAACTCTTCATACCCCTGTCAGCCATTGGAGCACTCATCCCCTTCTTGGAAGACTGCTCACGGTTCTTCCTCTTCTTGTTCACTTCATTCTTTATGTTCTCCAATTTTTCAGCTTAGAGTACGGTATCTACAAGTTGCTAGTAGTCACAGAAATTGTGGATCAACACCTTCTTCTTGATCTCCAGATGAAGTCCCCCCTCAAACTTACAACACTTATCCTCTTTATTTGCCACTACGTTAGCCGCATACCGAGATAACTGGGTGAACTTCAGTTCATATTCGCTCACACTTATTTCCCTTTGTGTGAGATATAGAAATTCTCTGGCCTTTTCTTAAGTATAAACCCTCGAGAAGTACTTCCTTCGGAAAGCTTCCAGAAAGTCCCTCCATGTCAGCACTGGAGGTATAGCCTGAATATGAGGCACTGATTCCCACCAGTGGAGTTCATCTCCCTATAGCAAGCTGACTGCATAATCTAGCTTCTCTTCGTCGGAGCACTTCATCTAAACTAGGACTCTCTCAGTCCTCTTCAACCATGCTTCAGCCTCTTCGAGATTTGTAGTCCCATTAAAGTCCACAGCTTCGTACTTACGGAGCTTATCATACTGTCCAGTCCTCTCCACTGAAGCTGGCACTGGCACTTGTGACCCTTGGCCCATGGCACAGGTAAAAGCCTAGGCAAAGGCTTGAAAGAACTGCAGGTCTAGAGGATTTACTTGAGGCATAGGAGGAAGAGGCGGTGGCACTTTATGCTACACATTAGGTGCCTCAGAATCAGAAGCAGGGCGTGTCCCTGCGTCTTGCGGGACATGCGATTTATCCGTACTTCCCTGATGAGAGCTAGATCAAGCCAAAGCTCCTCGAGTTCTTTTACGAGGTGGCATTTCACTTCTTCAATTTAAAACCATTGAAAATGTTTAGTTCATGCAAAACAATTTCAAATCACGTAAAACAATTCAAAATAATGCAAGTTGTTGATTTAAAAACAAATAATTCATGTGGTTCACGTAAAATAATGCATGCTCACTTCATACTAGAAAAATACCTTCCTAGTTGCCTAGGAGATCGCTAAACCTAGTCGCTCTGATACCACAACTATTGGACCCCGTTTTCGAAGCCCAACACCCAAAGTCTTAAACCTTGAGCTTATTTTCCTGAAGGGTCATTGGCCATCCTTCACAAGAATGGTGTGCCCACACCAGTCAATTTTCAAAATCCCAACTTGACTTCTGTAAAGGAATTGCAGCTCTATTTCTCTAGTTTGATTTGAAATAAGAATCATCTCAATTGAAGCTCTACAGCTTAAGATATGCTTAAAAAGCTAAAGCATGCACATACTCCAATTATGCTCTCCTAACTGACCCCTCCCTTTCTCTAATGGAAAATTTCTCAAAACAACTCCAAAAGATACCAATTTTTATAAAGAGGTAGAGACATGTGTTATGAATCTATTGGTCCAAAAATCACTTCATTTGGAGGTCTAATGAGGGAGTTATGGCCAAAAGAATAGAACATGTTTATACCCTCAATCGATTTGTACCTATCTTGGCGCGATTGCCATAACTTTCAATATAGATGTCGGATTGAGTCGTTTTTCAACCATTAAAAAGAATACTTCTAGATCTACAACTTTCATGAAGACCACAAAATGAGATTCTACCTCTAAAAGGGTCAACAATTGCAATTTTCTAAAGCCGTCCCGTGAATGTCCGTTTAACGGACATGTATCGGGTTTGGGAGCTCATTTTCCCCGAGAAGGTCCGTTTAATGGACATCGTTAAATGGACATAGACTGGCCTGGGGGTGTTTTTACACCCGAGAAGGTCCGTTAAATGGACCTAATGTCCGTTTAACGGACATAGGGGTTTCCCAAACCCCTCCAAAGCCCTTCCAATGCTTCCTACATCTAACCTAACATCATTTTCACTCAATACCTCCCCAAATTCAACTCTTCCAGTGCCAAATCAATTCATAACAACTCAAACACCTCAACTCACAAAATTCTCAATTCCCAACTCATTTGGTTTATCAAAACCAAAATTTTCTATCATTCATCATAGTTGTCCCATACAAGCATCCTATGCAACATCAAAACTTGTAACACTCATATCTTTCCATTCCGATACCCAAAAATTGCAAACTTTATATCGTTGGAAAACTAGAAAGATATTCTACAACTTCTAAGAAGACAATTTTCTCCAATTCTTCCTAGATAATTCCAGAATTTCCCTTACATTCAGAACACAATCCTACCCCGATAATTTAAAAATGGCAATATGAAAACTTGAAATAGCATAAACAAACATAATGCATATGTATTTCATTTGCATCAAAATAAGAGTTTTACAACGCTTTTGCGGGCATTTTGAGCCACTTTACAACATAATCCAAAATACAAACTTTGCAAAAACAATAATGTCTCAAAATCCAACTAAAGCATTGTTTTACAAATTCCAACTTCCAAAAGAACAAAAGTACAAATTGGAGTAATGCCTTGACGCTCAACTTGATCGCTCGACATCTTGCTCATCACTTGTGGATGGGAAGGTGTGCGGGTGAGCTTAATGCTCGTAGGGAACACTTTTATATTCAGTAATAAGCAAAAACTATTGAAACATTTATGATCGTAGCAATTTCTCACAAAAATCCATAAAACATAAATTTCTCAACTTTGTCAAACCAAATGACAATTCACATAAGTTAAGCATTCCTCAGACTTGTCAACACATGTAAACACATAAGCACATCACATATGGTTTGGCTAAGTCCATAAACATGACGAACTACACAATTCCATATAATGGCCTTGTGTAGTCGTAAACTTGAGGGAGTCTATAAAGGAGCTCCGTGCCACTAGGGGGCAGGCGGGAGAAGCCTTAACTTGGTCAACGTGCACATGACAATTCTTGGATGGACTATACCAAACCCACATAACATGTAATTCATGAACTAAAAATGTTTTGCCCAAATGGTACATTCTTGAAAACTTGTTTTTCATGATCATGACATGTTTCACAATTCAACGACCAAAATCCCATACCAATCATAAAATCTATTTTTAAACTCAATCAAAAGTAACAAATACAATAATTGCAAAGCAATTACAATTCATTCCCAAAATTCACACAACAACATATGGCAAATTCCCAATCATTTAAAGAACAATAAATGCTCATTTATGAGGTAGTTGGAAAACTCATTAATTTCATTTATTTGAAGAACATTTATAGCTTATTAACTCGTGTATAAAAACGTAACCAACCTTAGTTTCCTTGCTTGATAACTTGCTTAAAGAGGTCCCTCTTCTTTCTCCTCTTACCTCTCTTGTCTCCCTTTGACAATTGCCAAAAATTCCCAAATCAATAGAATTGACATTGGAAAACCTAAACAACCCAAAGCATGAAATTGATCCTAGAATACCTAAACCCGTCCATTTCTTAAGCTCTTTGAACCAAAACCCTTCCATAAATCCAAATATTTAAAACACCACTTACCTTGAATCTTCACCAACCAAAGGATTTCTTGGCTCTAATGGAAGCTTTAACCTTCCTCTCGCTTTTTCCTTCTTGAATAACTTCAAAAATCACTCTTGAAGGTTAAGAAAAATCAAAACCTAACCTAACTCTTCTTTTCTTTCTTTTCTTTCCTCCCTACACGACACTCTCTCTCCTCTCTTCTCTCCAATTTCATTTTTTTGCTTCTTCTAGTTGAAAGACACCCATTTCTCTTGCCTTTTAAACCCTTAGTGATGCTAAAATGTCCAACTTACCCTTCCTTTAAAGCCTTAAGATTTTACCACTTAAGTGGTCTTCCCACAATACCCCTTATGCAACTTAACACCTTAGCTTTAATTTAATTCACCCATGTTAAAAAATCCCATTAACAATAACATGCTAATTAACTCCAACTTACATTAATCTAGCAGGACCCCAAAATTAATCTAATCATGCTTAATCAAATAAAAATAAAATAATAAAAAAATTAGGGGCTAACATTCCAACCCCATGACATCCTCAGAAAATCCAGAATCTAAGTGCATGCATAAATAGATTATAAGAATAAGAAATACAACATATGCACCTTGCAAATACTCCTCCTTTCTTAAATCTTCTCTTTGTATGGGTTATTGCAAATACCAAACACCTTCCTTGGCCTTTAGAGGGCACGTAAAGATGAAGAAAAATTAGTATGTAAGGGTGCTTAAAGCACCAAACAAGATGAGTTTAAGTAGATACTCTAATGAGAGTTAGATTAAGACCAAGTTTCATGCAATTAATCACATGCAACAACTACTTAAGATTGCATGAATAAATCTCAAGATCACTCCTCTTAACTTCTAGAACTCTTAGCCTCTCTATTAAGTGTGTTTCATAGCTAAAAATCGTGTGTACATAAGAGAAGAACTCACTTATATACCACCTATTATTAAGTCATTCACGATCATAGCTTATGTGATAACTATCCACACTTTGATTTTCATCCCAACATATCATGAATAGTTTCATGCCACCTAAATTAACTCTTAATCCAAGAAAATCATGAAGGGTTTCATCATGCTAATTTATCGAAATTTAAATGAATTAACATTTGAACTCTTCGATAGTTAATTATCCGACTTACAAACCTTTCCATAGACATTTACTGTGTAGTTCGTCCCTTTACCATCCTATATCCACTTGGTTCGGAAAATGGGCTATGTGTCAACTCCCATTATACTAACTATGTTAGATCTAGTCTAAGTGATGTTAGTTCTTATACAGGAGATCTCATTTCTTAATGTGTCATTGAAGACTCTCTTATGATACATAAATGCTCTGGCTAGAGACTCCCGAGTAATGACTCGAACAAGCGGCCGTGGGTATCATCTCCTTCTATCATGAGTGGTGAATCCTTTATTAGCTACCCAATTACCTTCAAATAGGGGTGTTCATGGTAGGGTAACCTGACCCGTTCATAAGTAACCTGAACCTGAACCTGAATGCTAGGTTCGACAATTTTACGGACCTAAACTTGAACCTGAACTTAAAGAACCTATAGGATCGGTTAACCTATTTTTAGGTTCAGTTCTCAGGATAACCAGAACCTATTTATATCAATATATATGATAAAATATTATTTAAAATTTGGTGAAAACAAATACAAATTATTCATAAAAGTATGCATATAAAATCCATCAAAGATTAATCCACAAGCAAAGTGAAAATAAGCCAAATAATGTCTTATAAAAGATCGATACTAGAAGAAAAAGATAAATTATTAAACAATTATTCTTCGAATAGGATGGTAAGATAATCCACTGTTATACATAAAGTTACATCTATAGAAAATAAAGAATAAAAAAAGTTAGACTCGTTATTTATTTTTTAATTGAAAAAAATTATTTATTTATTTGTATATTAAAACAAGGTAAAGTAAATTAGATTACTTGATTCAATTTGTTCAAGTTTTTCAAGTCTCCCTTCCACGTATAGAGGAGCTTGTGATTTTCTCAACCAATCTTGTCCACAAACAAGAGCCTCCACCATCTTTGGAGTAAGAGAGTTATGAAATGAATCAAGCACTCGACCTCCTGTACTAAAAGCCAACTCAGATGCAACAATGAGGGATCGAACTGCTCTACTAGATCTCATTGATTAAAAAAAATAAAACTATTCTTCTAACATCATTAAATCTTATTTTATCATGTTAAAATAAATAATAATAATAATAAACTAATAAATACAAAAAAGTATCCTTTTTCTTATTGCAACTTAGTGTAAAAAATGCAATTAATATCATAGTTAAAACTTCAAATCCCATATTCTATTACTAAATCAACTCATTTTTCATTCCTTTATAATAAATAAAACTATGTTTGTATTTGTTCAAGACAATATTATTATATTCTTATTATTTATTAGCAACTATATTATATATTTTTTAGAATCAGTATTACTTGCTTGTTTAATGCTTATAATATCTCATAAATATCTAAGCTAATATATGTGCCTTAAAAACTAAAATTGTAGGATTTCTTAATAAAAGTATATTACACTTATTAATTTCGTTAATAAATCTCTAAATGATTATATTATTTTAGTCAACAAATTTTTTCTATTAATAGTTTAACACTTCGATCAATAACTTTGACACATATTAATTACTATTTGAAGTAGAAGTATTGAGTGTTATGCATTAGTTATTACTTATAATTGCAATGTTCAAGATTAATGTTTAATAGCATAGAATTAAAGTAGTTTTTTCCTTTTCTTCTTTTTTTTCACTCAAGAATTAATATAGTAAATACTAGTGAATTTATTATTATTAATATTCTCTTAAATTATGTCTAAATATATGATAGGTTTTTGGGTGTTTCAGGTTCAGGTTTAGACCTAAACCTATAAATCAGGTTCAGTTCGGTTAACTAATATAGGTTCGGTTAACCAAGAACCGCAAGTTAGAAATATGAACCTGAACCATGAACCTAATATTTCAGGTTCGTTTCGAACCGAACCTGAACTTAGGCTCGGTTAACCTTATTTACAAGTTTGGTTCATGCGATTCAGGTCCAGTTCACAGGTTCGTGAGTTTTCTTGAATACTCATACTATATCGATATCTGTACGAGATTTAATTTTGGTAAGATAATACACCAGTGTTGATCAATACTGAGTAACGTTTTGAGTAATTTTTAAAAATTATAAAATGATCCATAATTTTTTTAAAATTGCAAATAGTCCTTAATATATTGTGCTATATAATTTTTTATTTTACATTAACCATATCTCCAAAAATCATAATAATAGAAATTTGGAAAATAACAATATTTATTTCTATTAATATTACTTTTCATATATTTTACATATAAATAATAACTACAATTAATATAAAAGTTAACTTTTAATCATCATAAAAATATAAAAACTAAAGATAATACATGAGAAACTGCATGAGAAACTTATCATTGCTGAATCTGAGATGACACCAGCTATCCCTAGTCACTATCTTGCAATAGCAAATTATGCCAATCGCACTTCTGCCAAAAGAAATAACCAGCATAACAACTGGCGCTCAATAGCTGTTCCACCTACTCGTTATTCAGGTTCTCATGAGCAGCAGACTCAACAACATCAACCCAACAATCAAATAAATTGGGATACCAATGCTCAAGGCTCTCGACCCTCCCTTGGAAAATGCCAAATCTATGGTGTTCAAGGTCACTCTACCAAACGATGTCCTACCTTTAAAATTGTGCCCTATGCGTCAACATCTAATGTTCCCTCTCATTCATGGAAGCCAATTGCCAACTGCCAACTATGCTGCTCCTCTTTCCCATCCTCCGAATAATCAACCTTGGATTTTGGATTCAGGAGCATCTTATCATGTTACTGCTGATATTTGAAATCTGGAAAATCACCCCTACAATGGTACATAGGATGTGATGATTGGTGATGGTATAGGTTTGTTCATTAGCCACATTGGCAATGCTTCACTTTCTTCCGATCATATGCCATTGACTCTTGAGAATGGACTATGCGTACCTGAGATGAAAAAGAATCTAATTTCAGTATATCAGTTTTGTGTCACCAACAATGTTAAAGTAGAATTCTCACCTTACTCATTTCTTGTGAAGGATCTTTTGCAGGAAAATACCATTCTTCAGGGAACGCCTAGCAATGGAGTTTGTGAGTGGCCATCCTCATCTCCACCGATTCTGGCCCTCTTCATTGCTTCACCATCAGCCTTCAATTGGCATGCCCGACTTGGTCACCCTGCCAAAACAATTGTAACAGCTATTTTATCTCAAAACAACATCTCATAAGTTTCTAATTCTACCCATTGCAATGCTTGTCTTAGTAATAAAAGTCATAAGTTGCCGTTTTCAAACTCTACTCTTCAATCTACTCAACCATTGGAAATAATCTTTTCTGATGTTTGGATGTCACCAGAGTTGTCTTATGATGATTTTCGATACTATGTTATATTTGTTGACCATTTCACTAGATATACTTGGCTTTATCCTCTCAAACAAAAATAAGAAGTAAAAGAGATATTTATTCGATTTAAACTACTTGTCGAAAGATTCTTTGAGAAACCAATCAAAACATTGTATTCAGACAATTGAGGAGAATATATTGCCCTAGCTCAATTTCTAGCAGAACATGGCATTTCATTTCGGACAACTCCACCCTATACACCCGAACATAATGGAATTTCAGAACGCAAACATCTTCATATTGTTGAGACAAATCTCACATTGCTATCAAATGCATCCATTCCACTCTCCTATTGGCCACATGCCTTTGCTATTGCAGTCTATCTCATAAACCGAATGCCCACACCTAAGCTACATATGACTAGTCCCTATTTTTGCCTATTTAAATCTCAGCCCAACTACCTTAAACTGAGAATCTTTGGCTGCTTGCGTTATCCCTGGTTAAGACAATACACCACTCACAAACTTGACCCAAAATCCAAACCATGTGTTTTTCTAGGTTATTCTCCTACTCAAAGTGCTTACTACTGCCTAGATCAATCTACCTCTAGAATCTATG
>JAOTAZ010092379.1:0-11398 GCA_025629785.1 Erythroxylum oxycarpum | reverse complement strand
GATATAGATCAATGTCTTACGAATCTAATGGTTCAAGAACCAAGTCATTTGGATGTCTAGAGAAGAAGTTATGGCCAAAAGAATCTAACACGTTCATCTCTTTACTTGTATTACACATACCTTGGTGCAATTGCCATAACTCTCACTACAAATGTTGGATTAACTTCGTTTTTAGACTATTGAAAAGAAGACTTATAGATCTACAACTTTTATGAAGACCTCCAGGTTAATTCTATCGTCTAACTTTTGTATCGTCTACTTTCTATCGTCTGCTTTTCTTCCGTCTACTTTCTATCATCAGCTTTTCTTCCTTCTACTTTCTATCGTCTGCTTTTCTTTCGTCTACTTTTCTTTCGTCTACTTTCTATCGTCTGCTTTTCTTTCGTCTACTTTTCTTCTGTCTACTTTCTATCGTCTACTTTTCTTCCCTTCACGTGTTCACTTGTAAGAATCATAACTTTTGACTCCGAAGTGTAAATTTTTCATATAATATTCCGTTGAAAAGATAAGAGAGAGATCTACAACTCTTCAAAAGGCAACTTTGCTAGAATATATCTAAATTAGGTCCAGATTTCCTCTCGAAGTTGGAACCCGAATTTTCACTCAACTCTCAACATCCTGCACCCAGTTCTCAAATTCATGACAACTTTTGAGATTCTTAGGGACCGAACTGAAATTCAATGTCTTCATAAGAAATGAAGCCATACATTCCTAGTTTACTTCGAATCAAGAATCGTCTCGTTTGGATCACTAGATAAAAAGGTATGGCTAACAGACCGAAGCATACCCAACGAATATTTTTTCAGATTTCAACCTTTCAAAGTTTTACGACACCTAAAATACTCATGATCTCTCAACACACTAAATTTACACATAATCAGATTTCTCAATCCCCCATAGCACAATATTTAAGAAAGAAAAACATGTAAATGCCATTTCTCATGCAGGTGACAGTAACTTACCTGCTGAAAACTCCGAATTCTTCAAACCTTAAACTCCACACACAATTTTTGCACTTCACAGAGAAAAATGACCAGCTTCTGGTTTCTCTTAGGGTAGAGGACACAAATAACAAGGTACGTTTGGTGAAGGAGAGAAGAAAGTATAGAAATCTTTTAGGAGGTATTTCAGAGAAAAACTTTGTGTTACAAAGGAAAGTTTTGAAAAAGGTGATAATGAAGAAAGGACTAAGACAAGAAGTAACCTGTCAACTTTCAAAGAATAGTAACCTACTTCTTGCAAGAGTACAAAGTCTAGGTGACACTTGTCACTTTCTTAGTGAGTAAACTCTAACTTAGTTTCTTTTGAAACTAACTCCATTTATCTCTCCTCTTTCTAACACAACTGTCATCTTTACAATCTAACTATCTCCAAATCTTTATTTAATTTCTTTTTCCTATTTTCTATAATTTCCAAAACTTATTCCTAAACTCACCAAAATTCAAAAATATCACAATTCCTCTAACCCATAACACTTCCAAGGTGCAAACATTCAAAATTCTCAACATTTCACAAATCAATTCAATTATACCCGGAATTATTTCATGAATGCATGTACAATTATTTTCATGTGCAATAACACTCACTATTCATATATATAAGTGTATGGCATAATACGCATGAACATGAAAATGCATCTCTACCCTCATTGATCACTCACAATTACCAATCTAACCCTCCCACAAGTAATGGGATGTTACAACTCTCCCCTCCTTAAAAAAATTTCGTCCTCGAAATTCTTACCTGTTTGCTCGAACAGGTGGGGATATTGACTCCTCATAAGCTCCTCTGTCTCCCATATTGCTTCTTCAGTTGAGTGGTTCCTCCAAAGGACTTTTACCAATGGAATGACCCTGTTCCTCAACTGCTTGATCCGCGATCCCACAATCTTGATCGGCTCCTCAACATAGCTTAAGTTACTAGCAACCTAAATCTCCTAAGCCAGTATCATATGTGTCGGATCCGATCGGTATCTTCGGAGCATACTAACATAAAACACATTATGCAATTGAGATATCTCATTCGGTAAAGCCAACTTATAGGCCAAAGGTCCTATCCTCTCAATGATCTCATGAGGACCAATGCACTTAGGGTTCAACTTGCCCTTTTTACCGAACCTCAAAACTCCCCTTTAGGTGACACTCTCAAGAATACTCTGTCTTCTACACTGTACTCCATATCACATCGGTGTTGATCCACATAACACTTTCGCCTATCCTGAGCCGCTTTAATTCGACTTCGGATCAACTTTACCTTATCCACTATGTCCTATATCAACTCTGGGCCTTCCACCATTCTCAAGCCCTCTTCATCCTAATACAATGGCGACCGACATTTTCTAACATACAGTACCTCAAATGGTGCCATGTCGATACTACTGTGGTAATGGTTTTTGTAAGCAAACTCTATCAATGTCATATATTGATCCTACGCTCCTCTAAACTCCAATATATAAGTTCTGAGCATATCTTCAATAGTCTTGATTGTCCTCTCACTCTGTCCATATGTCTGAGGATGAAATGTTGTACTGAAGTTCAACTTAGTACCCATAACGGACTGCAAACTCCTTTAAAATCTCAAAGTAAATCTAGGATCCCTGTTAAATACTATAGACACTGGAACCCTGTGTAGTCTCACCACCTCATTCACATATTTCTGGGCCAACTGATCAAGTGAGTTATTCTCTCTCACTGGTAAGAAGTGGGTCGACTTTGTCAACCGGTCCATTATGACCCATATAGCATCATTCTGCCTCAGAGTTTTTGGTAATCCTATGATGAAGTCCATTATAATTCGTTCTCATTTCCACTATGGAATGGGCAACGATTGGAGCTTCCCTACCGGAGCCTGGTGCTCAGCTTTAACTTGCTAGCAAGTGATACATCTAGATACATATTCTGCCACTTGCTTTTTCATTTTAGGCCACCAGAAATGCTGCTTTAGTGTGTTATACATCTTAGTAGTACCAGGATGTATAGCATAAGTGGTCATATGAGCTTCCTCAAGAATGTCCTTCCTCAGATCATCCACATTAGGCACATACAGTCTTTGTCTCAACCATAATGTCTCATCCCTCAACTCAAACTCAGAATCTAGATTCATCTTCACTTTCTCCATAAGCTTGACCATAACATGATCTTTACTTTGCACTCTTTTGATTCTGTCATGTAACATCAGTCTCAACTTCAATGTAGCAATAAAGGACCTATCCTGCTCCAGATTCAAGTCCACATTCAAAGCTCTCAAGTGAATCAAATTGGGTAACCTTGATAACTGAATCTGAGTTGCACTGATATTAGACTTTCTGCTCAAAGCATCTGCCACCACATTAGCTTTCCCCAAGTGGTACTCAATAGTGCAGTCATAATACTTTAATAACTCAATCCATCTCCTCTGCCTCAAGTTCAACTCTCTCTAACTCAGCAAATATCTCAAACTCTTATGATCTGTGTATATCTGGAAAGTCTCTCCTTACAAATAATGTCTCCAAATCTTTAAAGCAAATACAACTGCAACTAGCTCTAAATCATGTACTGGACAATTGATCTCGTGAGACCTTAATTGTCTCGATGAACAGGTGATAACGTTGTCATGCTGCATCAATACACATCCCAATCCTTGATGTGACACATCACTATACATTACATAACCTCCAGTCTCCGATGGAAAAGCCAATACCAGTGCAGTAGTCAACCGATGTTTCAATTCCTCAAAGCTCTTCTGACACTCCTCACTCCATCTAAACACTACATTCTTCCTCAGAAGTTTAGTCAGAGGGACTGAGATCAGAGAAAACCCCTCGACAAACCTTTGATAATACCCAGCCAATCCTAGGAAGCTTCGGATCTCCGACACATTTCTCAAAGCTTCCCAATTCATCACTACCTCTATCTTCTTCGGATCTACCTGTATGCCATCCCCTAGTCACTATATATCCCAGAAACACAACGTGATCCAGCCAAAATTCACACTTACTGAATTTAGCATACAACTGCTTCTCTCTCATAATTGGTAAAATAATTATCAAATGATTAGCATGCTCCTTTCTACTCTTCAAATACACCAAGATATCATTAATGAACACTATCACAAATCAATCCAGGTAGGGCTGAAACACCTTATTCATCAAGGCCATAAAAGTTGTCGAGGCATTAGTCAACCCAAACGGCATCATTAAGAACTCATAGTGGCCATACCTGCTCTTAAATGCACTCTTAGGTACATCAGCCTCCGCTATCTTCAACTGATAATACCCTGATCTCAAATCCAACTTAGTAAACACCTGAGCTCGCTGCAACTGATCAAGTAAATGGTCGATTCTAGGCACTGGGTACTTATTTTTCAGTGTTACCCAATTCAACTGCCTATAATCGATGCATAACCTCAAAGTCCCATTTTTCTTCTTCACAAATAATACTGGAGCTCCCTAAGATGAGACACTGGGTCTAATAAAACCCTTTTCCAACAAATCTTGCAGCTGAGCCTTTAATTCCTTTAGTTCCACATGTGCCATCCTATATGGAGGAATAGATATAGGAGTAGCACCAGGAACTAGATCAATCATGAACTCCATCTCCCGATCTGGTGGTAAACTAAGTAACTCATCAAGAAACACATTTAAGAATTCCCTAACCACTGGAATGTCCTGTACACTCTGCTCAGCCCTAGTATCAATAACATAGGCCAGATAAGCCTCACATCCTCCCTGCATCAATCTCGGTGCAACCATAAATGATATCATCCTAGCTGGCATTGCCTAATTAACTCCTCTGAAACTACCCTCGGCTGACCAAGAGATTCCAGTACTACCTCCTTGGTGTAGCAGTTCATGATGGCCTTATGGGCAGTGATCCAATCCATGCCTAGGATCACATCTATCTCCCTCAACTGTAATACAATCAAGTCAACCTTCAACTCAGCTTGATCAATCTTAATCGAGCACCTCTTGCAGATCTCTCCTAAGACTGTAGTATTACTACTTAGAGGTGTACTCACCTATAACCCATACTGTAACAACTCCCTATCATAATGCATTCTACATGCCAAATGTGGTGCGATAAAGAAATGTGTAGATCCTGGATCTAGCAGTGCAAAAGCCTCAAAGTCATAAATAAGAAGCACACCTGCGACCACATCTGGTGAGTCTTGGGCCTCTTGCCTAGTTATAGCATAGACTCTGGCGCGGGACTGCGGTCGGCTGCCTCGCCTCTTAATCCTCATGAAAGAACTCTCAGCTCTCCCTCTGCCTCTACCTCGATCTCTCTGTCCAGATCCACCACCTCTACTCTGCTGGACTGTAGTATTACTCCCAGATCGCCCACTGACAACAGACTGAGCTCCCAAAGTAACATGGCAATCTCTGATCTGGTGGTCCATAGAGCTGCATTTGAGGCAAGCTCCAGTCAATCTCCAACACTCACCACCATGCCTCTTCTCACATTGCTCACAAACTGAAAACTGACTCTGTCCTGTACCCCTTCCACTGCCAATATGTGAAAACCTACCCTCTTCCCAAATCCTGACTGCCTTGATCCACCTGATGATCTGAAGGCTCTATTCTGGCACTTACTGAAGCTCCTGCCAAAACTACCCTGACTCTCACTAGGCCTCTTTCCTCTGGACCCTTGCCCAGTCTCAGCTTATTTCTCCCTCATCAGCTGCGCAATTCTAATTGAAGCAACTCTCAACTCAATAAAAGTACCCAGATCTGACCGTGCCAACCTTGTTTGATCTCTATATTAAGTCCATTCTCAAACCTCCTATACTTGTCTTCTTCTGTAGGGATCAGAGCAATAGCATAACCCGTCAACTCATTAAATCGAATCTCATATTCAGCCACTAACATCCTACCTTGCTTCAATTCTAAGAACTGTTGCATCTTCATGCCCAAATAGATCTTGGGCATGTAGTTGTCTCTGAAGACCCTCAGAAAGTCTTCCCACTTCAACTGGCAAGGCCTGGTGGTACTACCTGGAATAATCTTCCACCACTGATATGTTAGACCCTGCAGTAGAGACATTGCATAATTAAACCTCTCATCAGGCTCGCAGTCCATGTGACCAAATACCCTTTCTGTCCTCTCTAACCATCCCTCGGCCTCAACAGGGTTTGTGCTATCATAGAAGTCCACAGCTCCCTGCTTTTGTAACCTATCATACCTCCTCTCCCTTCTCTCGGGAACTCTAGAAGGCATCTCCTTAGATCGAGGTACCAAGGACTCTCTACTAACTCCTATCAATCCTTGGTCAGTTGGTTGATCAATCTGATCACCTAGAGCGGATGACCTATAACAAACAATAACTTCAATCATTATCCGCATTTTTCATGATATTTCATGCTTAACATTCTATATGTCCCAACAGATACCAAATCATGCTCTAATACTACCTAAATGTAGCACCCCCTTACCGCAAGGTACATATCGGGACGCTCAGAGGTCATTTCGGTACATAACCTACGATAAGGGTGAGCTACGTTCGATCATTACAATCACTTCACATGGCATCATATCAAAATTCACTTATAAAGCATCAATAGAAAAACCACAATATTTTGATACCAAAATTTTCCTCATTTCACTTCACAGAACTGAAAGTCTACATTGTCCCTTTCAATATTTTCTATATGTACATCAACAAAACCTAATACAAAAGTACTATATGAAAGAGGAAAATTTACACAATCTAACTAATCTGTCCAAACATCCCAGCTGATCGACTTTGAGTCATGACTTCTCTTGCCAATTACAATCTACACGGCTGGTAGAGCCTCTCAGTAGCTAGAGTCATCTCTCAGTCCTAAAAGACAACGTTACAATTTTGGTGAGTTTTCCAAACTCAATGACGTAACCATCATCAATGGTTCACTCAATTCATTCAACACAAAAATTCACATAACATATCATTCACAACTTAGCATAATGAGCACATATCACTTTTTCATTTAAAAGCAAACCAATTTGGCATTTCAAACAATCCACATACTTCTTAAAATGCATATGAAATGCTTATGAGACACTTTTTCGATTATTACGTTATTTTGATCGAGTGCCTAAACTGTCCCGTATCCATTTTAGATACCGGACTCATTAATAACTGTCCCTTATCTGCTTGGGGGATACAGGGCTCATTTTGCATAGAGAGCCTTAGGCCCTTAATCACTTTTGAGCTCGAGGCTCATTTTTACTCGTTGAGATTTTTGCTCTGATCGGTGGCTACTCTGGTCACAACTGCCATTATCTGATTATGCATTCATGTATAGACTGTATGTACCACAATCACTCACATTATAAAGCACATAGTTCTTCACATTCACATTCAAGTAGCACTTCAATATCTCAATATACAATCACATTCATCGTACCTTCTGTCCAGAATCCATAATTAAACACATTCAAGTAGCACTTCAATATCTCAATCTACAATCACATTCATCGGACCTTCTATCCGGAATCCACAATTAAACACATTCAATTATGATTCAAAACATAATTTAAGCAAACAAGTAATTAAGTGAGACCATCTAGGTTACTCACAGGTTGCTCCCGAAACTATTGCCTCGAACTCCCAGCAATGTCTAGATGATGGTGCTTAATTCGATCCTCTATATTAAACAACATACATATATATCACAATATGCAAAATTATAATTGTTCAATAATGCACATGTATGAAATGAATTATATACAATGCATGTTCATGATAATACCGAGTATTTATCCATCAATTTCATCAAAAAATTAATCTCATATCAAAAGTCATCTAACTATAATTTATACTTAGATTCATGCCTCACTAAACCATTAAATCACAATTCATAATTCATTGAATCACGTTCAGATTTTTCCAAGATACCCCTTTCAGGTCTACTATTCACATTTAGTTAGAATGCAAAACTAATGTAACTTTATCATACTCTCTTCTAGAAAAATGTTCCTTTATGTCTTATCTTTCCATTGACATCAAAATCACTCAATTTGGTTCAGTAATTTGAAAGATATGCCTCAAACATTATCGGGTTATCCATATTCAAAAACTGTGTGTTATGTACAACTTCTATCCAGAAATTCAACATCTTAGAGAAAGAATTGAAATTCAACTTCATAGATAATTTGTATGCCTATATCTTACTCCAAATTAAAATTCATCTTATTTCTATTCCTACATATCAAGATATCACCAAAATACTGAAGCATGTTCAGTGAAAATATCTAACTCATACTCTTCCCACTGATCCCCTAACTTAGATTCAATCAATCTTTTTCCCATCAAAACCAAAAGCTATAAATTTTTGTGGAAAGATAGAGGAATGTGTTAGGAATCCAATGCTTCAAAAATTAGGTCATTTGGAGGTCGGACAAAAACGTTATGACCAAAATAGTAAAATATGTTCAGGCTGGAAGGAGGACCTGCGGGTCACAATCGCAACCTGCGCGCGTCTTCGGCGGACTCACAATCGCGACTTTTGCCCTCTTCCTCCCTTTTCTCTTCTCCAGACCTGTTTAGTGAAATATGCATACCTTTTGCTACAAATACAAGATTAAGGTGATTCAAAAATCATTTTGAATAAGACTTCTAGACCTACAACTTCCATGAAGACCTCAAAAATAAATTTTTGCCTCTATAAAGGTTAAAATTTCAAACCAATGCAGCTGTCCCGAATGCCTATCCCATGTAATATTACAGACTTCTAAATATCATATCTCTCAACTCCAAAGTTCAAAATTTTCATACTTTATATCAATGGAAAGCTAAAAGAAATATCAACAACTTTCATGAAGACGATTTTGTCAAAATCTGCCTAGATAAATACAGAAAAATTCATGAAAGTTTCAGTTTGAAAATTCAACACTGTTACTATTCATTCTCAGAAAATTCAAACTTCCAATTTTTTTCAGAAAACCACAGTTCAAATATATACTTCTATTTTGTCTACTCCATTTCCATCAACTCATTCACCATAAATTCATACTACTCCAAAATAGGCAAGTTTAATCAAAATCATCAAAAAGTCATATATCCAACTCTGCATTTCACCTTTCTATACATTTTCCTATATTTTCATTCTCTACATCTACCTAAATCTTTTCCTATAACTATCATTTATACACTCATTCCCATATCAAACCATCATTTTACAACTGCACTTCAACTCAAATATCACTTTTTTATCATCTCTAAGAAACTCATCCCCTCACGTATACACATACATATATATAAACATGCACAGTGAAGAAGAACAAGAAGCAGAGTATACCACCTTTGATTTTCTACACTCACTTCATACACCATTTTATTGCTATTTCAAACTCCAAAATTCATTTCCACATCACCTGATCACTAAAATCCATCAAAACTAAAAATAACACTTTATCTATATTTTCATTCCATTTCACAGTAGTCATATATATATATATACACACATGAAAATTTCATGGTTATACAGATGGCAGTAATTCATCAAATTTATTTCATAAACCTATAACTCTAAAGGGTTCATTCACTACTTGTTGAAAACTCCACAATCTTCAATTATCTCAAAGCCCTAAACTCCATACAATTCACATGGGTAGATTGAGAAAATGTCCAATTTTGATTTTTCTTAGGACAGAAGAAACAAATAGCAGTGTGGGATGAGGAAACAAAACAAAGCAATCTCTTAGAAGGTGTTAATAGGAAAACTCTATGTATGGGAAGAGTTTCAGAGAAAGTTGCTACGAAAGAGATGGAAGCTTATGAAATAACACTAACCCCTTTTCAAATCTTAGAAAACTCAACTTACTTTTAACAAATTACAAAAGCAACTTAACTAAGTGACACTTGTCACTTTCCTAATGCCTAAGTTCTAACTTAGTTTCTTTTGAAACTAACTCCATTTAGCTCTCCTCTTTACAATATAACTATCATCTTTACAATCCAATTATCCCCAATATTCTTTTGATTTCTTTTTTTCCTATTTTTATTTTCCATAAAAATCTCAAAATTTCCTAAATTATTCCTAAATTCATCAAAATTCAAAAATATCACAATTCCACTAACCTGTAAAATTTTCAATGTAAAAACATTCATAATTCTCAAAAATTCACAAATCAATCCAATTATACCCGGAATTATTCATGAATGTATGTACAATTATTTTCATGTGCAGATAAATTCACTATTCGTGTATATGTGTATGGCATATTATGCATGAGCAGGAAGAAGCATTTCTAAGCCTCTCATTTACCCTTTCCACAGGTAATAGGACGTTACAAAAAGACTTTATGTATAAAATTTTGATATTGATGTTGAGATTGCCTTGAGTAGACTTTAAAGTCCTGAAGTTATGGTTGGATGTAAATATAAAAGTGTGTTTGAAATTGTTTGCAAGATTTGAGATTTTTAAAATACAGTCGTTATGTTGCCCAAATTTTTCAAAAAAGAAGAGAGATATTCAGTTAGCCTTGCATAGTCGGATTAAGGATACCGTGAGTGTCCTTAGCCAGGGTATGCGGCGATTGTCATGGGCCCGATGTGGTACCTAGTTGTGATACGCTATGTCCCTCATACGTATGATATGATCACATACACCTTTTATCCCGGTGAGCCTTATAGATGACAATTGCATTATTAAGGTGCTGGCAAGAGCCTTGTCAGATGTAGCAAATTGTTCATCAATGGCTTTTAAAGGGTCTTTCACCTTAGTATGTTGCTTAACGGAACCACAGATACTAGCAGATGTCTTAGTCTTTATGAACATCACAAAGAGACGATTGGATCGCTCTCATTTGTCATAAAGACTAATTGAATTTAAAGTGCTAGATTCAGTAATAACAAGTGGTTCGTCTTTCCTTATAGTATAATCTATATCCATCCAGCCTAAATGAAGAAGCACCCTTATAATTGTCACCCTTTAATTCAGGAATGTCACACTTAACTTTAGAGATATTCGAAGGTAAAATAACTGCAAAATTATTAAACATACATGCTTATTAACAAAATTATGAGAACAAAATTGCTATATTTTACCAATATAAATCATGCATGAATTCGGGAATCTAGTGACATAAAATTTGCCTGTGGGCTAAAATTATACTCAATTAGATCCATCTGATAAAACTATCAAATTATGTTCCTTTTCTTAATTCTTGTGGTAATCAAGAAATACAATGTGATATTTTATCCTAATTAATCATATAAATATAACAAAAATTATTGTGGGTAAATTTTATTATATATATATATGATTAACTACAACCAATGTTTACAGTGATCCATAAACTTAAATATATAATTTTAATCAATTAAAGATGTTGTGGCTACTCCCTAATTAATTAAAATTATATGAATCTCGTCATATTACTTTAATCGTAATTAATACTAAATATTGCGTCAAATAAGTAATAAAGCAAATAAATCAA
>JAOTAZ010092351.1:0-11400 GCA_025629785.1 Erythroxylum oxycarpum | reverse complement strand
TTGTATGATGGATAAAGGTTCACCCCAAAGGGGTATGTACCCTTAAGGGTGACATAGGTGTGAATAGGTATATTGTTATGGGTGGATTGAGGATAATGAGAATATGAGAAAAAAGGGGACTAAAGTGTACAGGCAGAATGAAAGGAAATCATAAAATTGTTATGATCATAAAACGGTGACTTTGAAAACGAAATGGTTATATGAGTATTGTGATAAGAGTTTGTAATTCAGTATAAAGAGATAGTAGGGGAAAATTGAGACCGAAAATTCCTAAAGATTATGCATCAGAAATTCTAGATTGGTTTATATATATATATATATGGGAAAAGAAATAGTATATGGATGGATATAACAAATAAAGATTCAATGTATCTGTATCGGTGGATGTATTAGTGAATATGAAATTGATATTTCCAGTGATACGTCCTCGAATGTGATATAAAGGTGAATCCACTATCATGGATCGTTTGAGGAAAAATAAGGATGCAAGTAGAAATAATGAGATTAGGGTGTATAAGCCAAGTTGATACGACCTTGAAAGGTTGAACTTAGACCTAGAATGGTTGTGTGATTCTCGATATAAGAGTTTATGATTCAGTATAGGAATATATCGATGGAGTGGAGATTTAAGCTTCATATGGGTTATGCCTCTACATTATAAGTTGATTGAGAATAAATATGTGTGAGATGAAATAAATGACATGTGGAAGATGAGACAATGATAGTGATATATGAAAATTTTGTTAAGTTTGATTTGCCATTGTAAATGCACATCGGATAGTACATTCACCATGACAAGTGAAACTATTAAGCTTATGTGAATAATATGCGTGGAGATGATATAGGAAGTAATCAGTGGCTTATTCGATAAGCACCAATCACAATTCCTATAGTTCAAAGTTCAAGATGAGTTAGAGTAAGACGTTAAAGTACTTATAGTGATCGATTGGGAAGGAATTGAAATTGTTACTTATGTTACCATAGGTGATGAATTTGAGGAAAAAGAAAAAGGAAACGATTATGGTGTAATCTCCACGATTGGTGACTAGCACAAAAGAAGAAGAGTTATCTAGATGAATGGGATTAAAGTATCCTTAGTATAAGTTACTAAATGGGGAATCGATGTAAATACATCTCTAGATAAGATGTAATGGTTTTGGTGATATATGCCAAGGTAATAGAGCAAATGAAATTATTTAATGCCCTGTAGAGCCTCATTACAAGGGATGCTCTGATCATGTAAGCTATAGCATAAATTGATCTTATTGAGATATTATGTATAGTTGAAATTGATCTTCTTGAGGTACTAAGAATGACTGATAAGTAATTATGGAAAATAGTTGATTGATAAGTTTCATGAACAGCATCGATGATTGTAGCAAGAAATCTTCTTTCAAAGAAGAATGTCCCTAAATTGAGTTCAGTTGATCAAACGATTTAGTTTAAGAGTGATCAATGAAGAAATAAATCGAAAAAGAGTGTGTAATAAATCACAGGTGAATAATGGAATCATATTCCACATGGAGATTCAAGTATAGAAAGTTAATATCCTACTGAGAGTGTATGCATTCGGTTTGATGTAGAGTATCCAATTACGTGAGTGGTTTTAAAATTCGAGGTGATACTATTGCAAATGTAAAGAGAAGATAGGTCCACATTATTAAATATAAATATGTTTGGAAGATTCAAATTGAATTTGAGGAAATGATATTAACATGTAAAGTGAAGTATTCAAATAAATCGAAATGTGTGGAGGAACAAGTACGAATGAATAGGCAGTTGAATAAGTAAATGTGAATTCAAGGAAATTGAATGAAAAGAGAAACACATTAAAGAAAAGAAGTCATGTGGAAAACTGAAAATGACACGAGATAATGTTATCTTCATTAAGGAATTGTAAGAATTTATTTTTGGATATAAGAAGATTTGGGTTATTTCTGTTCGAGATATCAATGGCCCGACAGTATCAAGAAGTTGAAAATTTTTGTGATCCAAAAAAAATATCAGATCATTTGGTGATAATGATCATGGATGAGATCTTGAATGTAGTGGAACAGTTAAAAAAATACTTTGAAACATTTGAGGAAAAAGGTGTAAATCGTATAAATGATGAATATCAAAAGAATTTAGAGGATTTATGACCCCAATGTTAATTATGCCATTTGGATTTGGTGATGATGCAGTGTATAATGAAGCTTCACATCAGAACTTATGATACAATCTGTTGCAACAGTATAAAGTGGTCTTTGGTATGCATAGAGACGATTAAGGTCTTATGAGTTGATTTTGATACATGGGTCAGAATTGCTATGAATAGGAATCACTTTGAAGTTTTGGAAACATTAGATGTGCAAAGTCATTATTTTGAATGTACACATTTTGTAACTTTGAGAAAATTTTTGAGCTTGAAAGGAATGCACAGATGAGTGCTATATTGGTAAAAGTAATGTGTAATCGGACATAATGAACAGACAATTCAATGATGAAATATTATTAATTCAGATATTGAGGTTCCCAAATTTAGGCAATAAAGAGTGCAGAATATAGAGTGGAATCGGAAGAAGGATATTTGGTGATCAAAATAAGAAATATGTGTACCTGATAAGTATGTTTGAGTAAAGAAGTGTTAGAAAAGCTTCAGTAACAACCTAAGTTTGACATCCTAGTAGGAGTATGCTAAGATTTTAAATTAGCTACTCAGAATATAGAAGCAAGGGGTTACATGTTTGAGCTACCAACGGTTTTAACTGTTGGGAATATGCTTAAAGCTTATATTTTTGGAGTTCATAAGAGTATGCGATTGATGTATAGTTTCAATTGATTATAGGTATAACAATTGTCATCATAGTGACTTTATCAAAGTACTTTATGAAGTGTGTATGATAGTAAGGGGTTGTTCACCCTTACATTAAAATGAAAAGTGCCTAACAATGGTCAAAGACCAAAATTACTTCGAGAAACTGGTGGTGAGTGAGATGAATCTGAATAAGAGTAAAGTGACTTATGCAAGATAAATGAGTTTGGTGGATTAACACCTGAGTTATGGAATATAATGATATGGACATAAAATTTGAATATGTTACACTGAAAAGAAGTGAATAGTCATAAGAGAGATGAAGTGTTTTCGCAAATACCACCTTAGCAAGGTGTACTCAGATTTGGAGATAAGATAAGTTAAACTATATGAATTGGTATGTATGAAAATTTAATGAGTTAGTGTTATGGGTAAAAAGGTCTTAGATTCAAAATATTTGATATGTGAATAGGTTAAAATATTTGTGAGTATTCAATGAAATAGTCAAGATAGTGGGATAGCAGTGATTGAAGGACCTATTGAGTTATCAGTTGTGGTCTTTGGTTATTACTCAATTGGATGAAAATTTCGAGGACGAAATTTGTTAAGGAGGGGAGAAATGTAACATCCCGTCCTCATATTAAAGATTAGGACCTGAAATTTCAGTACATGTGAGCTCAAAGAGAAAGTAAGGCAATGCATTTCCTTGCTCATGCATCATGTTAGCATATATGCATATAAATATTGTATGTTTTCACATAAAAAGTGGTACGTGCATTCATTGACAACATCCGGGTATACTTGTTATTAAATGTGATTTTATTAAAAATGAGGAGTAGAAGGAATAGAAAGAGTGATATTGGTATAAGTTGTGATAAGGAAAGATGTAGAAACAAGATTGGTAGGGATCTTGAAAATATTGACTGAGTATGCTTTAGTCTTTTAGCCATAACATTTTCTCTAGTCATCCAAATGAGATGATTCTTGATTTGAATTAAAATAGAGATAAATGGCTACATTTCGTATGAAGACATCGAATTCCAATTCTGTCTCTAAGAATCTCAAAAGTTGTCATGAAGTTAAGAATTGGTGCAGTATGTTAGTGTATGACGGGGAAATTCGCCTTCGGATATTAGGGACAAATTTGGGATTCATAAAAATGGATTTTGGTAAAGATTCCTTCTGTAAAGTTGTAGATCTTTCTTTTATCTTTCCAACGGTATATTATATGAAAATTTGGATATCGAAGTCAAAAGTTATGACCCTTATAAGTAAAGACGTTTTAGGCAAAAAGCAGACGCAAAAATAAAAAATGAAAAACAGACGTAAGAAAGCAGATGATAAAATGCAGACGTAAGAAAGCAGATGATAAAAAGTAGATGGAAGAAAGTAGATGATAAAAATCAGATGAAAGAAAGCAGACGATGACAAGCAGACGGAAGAAAGTAGACGATCAAAAGCAGACGGAAGAAAGTAGACGATAAAAAGCAGACGGAAGAAAGTAGACAATAAAAAGCAGACGATAGAATTAGCCTTTTAGGTCTTTATGTAAGTTGTAGAGCTCGAATTCTTCTTTCCAATGGGCTAAAAATGAAGTCAATCCAACTTCTGTAGCAAAAGTTATGGCATTTACACTGAGACATATACATTTCAAGTAAGGGCATAAACCTGTTTAAGTCTTTTGGCCATAAATTCTTCTCTAGGCATCCAAATGATCTGATTCTTAACCCATTGGATTCGTAAGACATTTATCTACATCTCCCCCAAGAATTGAAGCTATCTGAAATCAAATCAGAAAGATTGAGTGAAAAGAGTGATGCATTCCATCTCATGAATGCATGAAACATAATGGCATTATGACTTGAGTTGCCGTATGAAGCGCTTCCACGTAGAGCTTTGCTCCATGATCCCTAATTAAGCACGTAGAGCTGTGCTCCGTGAAATCTATTCTAACTGAGTCTACGGGCCAGTATTCTATTCTAATTGAGCCTACGAGCCAGTACTCTGTATATGTGTGAGACACTCATTCACAACAATAAGAACGAATGTGAGTCTCATCTAATGGCATATGCATAATATAAATGTCTAAGTGCATTGAATGTGAAATTAGAATTCTGTTTGATATGTGAATTATTTTGTTGTGTGACTGGGTGAACCATCGATGATGGTCACTCATTGAGTTCGCAAAACTCACCCAAAATTTGCAAATATTTTTCAGGAATACCCCGTTAGACCAACAGGAGTATACTTATAACATACAAGTGAAGGATAGAGGTTGGGATCAGTTTGCATCTACATTTCATGTATTTAATTTTGTATTGAACTATATATTCCGCAATTATTGTATAAATTCATACTTTGAAATGACAAAAGTATTTGTATTTGTGAAAGGGCCCAATTGGCCATACGGGAATTTTGTAAATTCATTGTATGACTGAAAAGGACTTATGCCCTATTTGATTATCGATTTTCGCATATATTGTTTTGTGTTTTGTAATGAAAAAAAAGTATACCGATTTCTGACTAAGTGAGTGCTTTAGCACACTACCCTCGTGAGGTACGGACTCGAATATCACCATCGATGTCAGATTCAGGTCTCACGGGAGTGGGGTGCTACACAAACAGTGTAAGATTTGTGAATGAATGAAATGAATGGTTTTAAATTTAGTGACATTCGAGTATGTTAGTTGATGCCAATTGTAAGTTAGATTTGTTATTGCTCTAACATACCATTATCATGGGGGTAATCGGGTATTTTCCTTATGGTAATGGGATGTTACAGCTTAAAAACCCATTTTCTTCTTTTTCTCTACATCATTGACCATAGAACTTTATTGGACGCTTGATTGGCGATAGAAGAGCATGAAAAATGGTTTGGATCACTTCACTTTGGCTTATTCATAGCTCTCTCTTCTCCTTTCTCTTTTCTTTTCTTTTTCTCTCTTTCTCTATGTTTATCTCATCAGTGCCCAGCCACCAATGTTTAAAAATCACGAAATTTTTTTTTAATTACAAGTTTGCTCCCCATTTCCATTTTAATTACACCTTTATCCTTAATAACATCTTATATTTACAACTTTACCAAAATCTCATATTTACACTTTTACCCATGCCACTGGTCACCATTTAATTGGTTCTCTCCCAATGACTCATCAATCCACTAACTTTTTGTAAAAGTACCAAATTGCCCTTTAATGAATACAAAAAATCAAATTGTCCTTTAATGCATTTAATTCACCAATTAACCGAATTAAATCCCGAAAATATTTGACAACTATCTTATCATCAAATTGACCATGAAACACTCTAATTAGGGTCAATACTTGTTGATTGGATGCTTTTAAAATTTTTGAATGGGTTTAAAATCATTAATATTGATTATATTTTAACCCTAAACTTTTCGAGCTCCCAAATTTCATCTGATTGGGCTTATTTTTTATCCATTTCAATATCATTAGACTATAATATCTATTTCAGGAATTTTTCAAGTTTTCAGGGTTAGATCCTCAAAATCACTATTCAAGTGAAAATACTATTCATTCGGATTCACTATTCATCCAAAAAGACTATTCATCAAAATCATTCGGATTTTATTCAAAAGTGACATTTAAATCCTGAAAACACATTTTAGGGCTTTTAAAGCTCATTTGGACTCATTTTGTAGCTTTTTAGAGTTTTCAAAAATTTTATATAAAATTTCTGCTTTAGTTTAGAGCTATCTGTGATCTCCATTATAACCTCAATAACACTTTTAAAGGCTTCAATAACTCTAGTATTTCATAAGTAGAGCATACTCTATAAAATGCGTGTACAACACATTACATAGTACAATAATCAAACTAGGATATTACATATACATTCACCTTTAAATTCCTTGGAATATCCTATAATTGATTTAAAATTAGGAATTCTATTAGTGGGTAAAAATTGTCCCAATTATCTTAAGATACTAATGCTTTTTCTCTATTGCCTATCTTGCATTTAATGTAGTTTGAAAAAAGGGATGCATTTATTGTAGTTTGCAAAAAGTGCCTCTTATCTTTGATATTTAATACATAAATCATGAGTGTGAAGTCCTTGGTTTAATTTCCCAAATGGTTCTTCCTTTTAAGAAATAGGTATGCATACATCTTTTCCATAAGATTTTCTACTAATCTCCATAACCTTTTCTCCATAAATGCCTTATTACTCAAGTTTATAGAAGTTATCCCTAATTTGCCTTCTTACACTGGTTTGGTTACTTCATTCCACTTCACCTCTGCATGTGATGTCCCATTATTTCTTCCACTCCACAGATATTCTCTCATTAATCTTTCTAAGGACTTGGTTAAATTCTTTGAGAGAAATATATGTGAAACCTTGTAAATATGTATGGAGTTAAGAACATATTTTATTAGTTGCATTCTCATTCTATAAGACAAATCCTTATTACACCATTTCCATAGCCTTCTTTGAACTTTCTCAATTAGAGGAAGGCATTTTCTGAAATTAGGACTCTTTGTATCCAAAGGGAGACCAATGTTAATTATAGGAAGTTTGTGATTTTTAGCACCTGTTATATTTGATAATCTAGTTTCCATAGTTTGTACACTTACTGATAGGAGTAACTAACTCTTACCAAGGTTTACCTCTAGCCCTATAGCTTTTTAAACGTGTGAATAGTATTCATTGAAAGCAGTAAAAAGTTCTTTTAAGCTCTTATAAACAATATCAAATTATCTTAGATTTACCAAGCCAATCCTCTTACATCTGCTATGGAAATTAAAGCTTGGTTCCAAAGTTATCTTGTCTTTTATTAATCTAGACAATGCTTCCATGCAAAGGATGAAAGTATTAGGGGAAATAGGGTCCCTTTACCTTAACCCTTTGTTCACTTTAAATATTTTTGTAGGCTCTCCACTAACCATCACACTAAAACAAGTATCCCAAAAAATTCCTAAACCTTGCAAGGAATTCAAAAGCTTTAAGTAGTTATATGATGAACTCCCAACAAATTGATTCTTAAGCCTTATTGAAATTCACTTTTATAGTACAATTTTCCAGATAATTCTTTCTTAAATACCCTTTGAATAGCTCTTAATCTATTAACACATTGTCCCATATATGTGTAGCTTCCAAGAAAGATTGTTTTTCACATGTCATTGATATTAAGCTTTCCTTAATCTTACTACCAATAGTTTTACAATTATCTTGTACAAGAAATTGCAGAAAGGGATATGCCTATCCTCTTTAAAAGAATTGGGCATAAGCACTTTTAGAATCAAGCATATGAAGGTTTTATTAATTGTAAAAACTATTAACAATAAGGTTTATTAATTTCTTAAATAGTTTTCCATTCTCAAAGAACTCCATAGCTTTCTGTATCACCATATTCCCTATTAATGGCTGATTTTTATGATATAAATAGCCATTAAATCTATCAAAACTCAGGGATATGTATGTATTTAGCTCAAAAATTGCCTTGTGAATATCTTAAGTTGTAACAGGTCTAATTAAGAATTCCTTATCATCATTATTCATTTGATGTGTCATTAAGGATCTAATAATATTACCTGTTAACCTAGTAGGGGTGGTTTTTTCAATAAGCTTTTAGTGAATGTAAAGTGCTCTTACTTAATCTCCTGTTTAGTTAAGATTTTGGAGCCATTAATCTTAGTGAAATAATTGATTAGGTTATGATTCCTTCTGAATAATATAGAATTATGAAGAAATTTTGTATTCCTTTCCCTTTTTTAATCTACAGTTCCCTATTGATATATGAATAGATACTACCTTTACATAAGATTTAACTACCTCCTTCTCCTTCAACCTCAATGAATATCATTAGCATTTTAATATATAAGTTGTTGGACCCTTAGCATTTTAATTTTGAAGTTAGACATTTCTTGTTCAATGTTAGATCCTTTCGGAGCAATCAACTTCTTCAATTCTTATGTCATGTAGTAAAGCTTCTTAACAAACTTGAAGCCTTTCATGCCTTCGATAGGGTCTTCCATTCTTTTGAGGATAACTTCATTAAAACCTTCTAGGTCATCAAATTGTTAAATCTGAAGGGAATCAATCTCTCACAAGCACTAATGATGTTTTGCACTTAAATTGGAGAATGATCTGAAAACCTTAGTTCCACAAATTATGCTCTACTTTCAAGTAACTTTATCATCCATTCATATTTACCAAATATCTATCTAATTTCTTTCTTATTAACCACCTAGAGCTTTTTTTATTACTCCATATGAAAACCTTCCTTCTTACCTTAAATTAGTAACTCCTATTTTCTCAACACATTCCTTTAGGTCATCAAAGTAGTTCCTATCATTCACATTTTCTTACTTCTAACCTATAAATAACGAGGTTGAAATCCCCTAGTATAATCAATGGTTTTGGATTATTTCTTGGAAGCCTAAGGTCCTCCTTCACAACAATTTCTTTTAAAAGTTAAAATTCAAACCATAGATATAAGTAACCATTACTTTACAGTTTTCCTAGATAAACTCCACATGGATAAAATTTGATCACTTGAATCTAACTCAGTAACTCTCAACTTGCTAGCATCAAAAGCTATAATTATTCTCCCACAATAGTCGTGTGGTGATTTTTTTTAAAAACCCATTATTAGTACTTTAACTTTTAGCTATAAAATATACTAAAAAAGTTGTTTCTTTGTGCAATTAATGTCCCCAAGATTCCAAGAAACTATTGGCCTAGATAGATGTCATTAGCTAAAAATCCTTTGGATCTTTTTCTCCTCCCTGAATTCTTTCTATTGTCACACTTAAAACCATCTTCATTTGATGCCTATCTTACCCCTTTCTCTAAAGACACTACAATTTTAGCTTATGTTAAAATTCACTTTACGCTTAATTGTTGTTCTTTTTCTCTCTCCACATCATCCTTTTGGATTTTATTATATCTTCATTGTAGTTACTATTACTTCTTTTCCTTTTGAATGTTCCTCTCCCTTATTTCCTCCTTAGTCAATCTCATTTTCCTTTCCTAAGCCTTGATCTCTTCTTTACTGATTCTTTATCTGATTTGCATCTAATTCCACCAATTCCTCATAACCACCTCCTACAAAATTGTGACTATTTACTTTTACAACTTTCCTTGTTGCTTCAAGGATTGCTTCCATTGATAGGATATCAAGATTGTCTTCAAACAGCCTTGTTCTCCCCAAGCCTTAGAATTGGAAAGTTCTAAGGTAAATCTTTAGAATTGGAAAGTTCTCAGGTAAATCCCTTTCTAGCTCCACACTTACACATATCCTTGCATGTCTTATCATTTAAATTATATCAGTGGTCTCTTCCATACAAATAGGCTTACTAATAAAGCTTGTAAGCATGCTCAATCTTCTTGTGCAATTATGGAATCCTAAACCTATTTTGTGCAATCAAGATTGTTTTGTGCAATCAGGAATCCTAAACTCATTCCTCATTTCGGTACATAATCAGGAATCCTAAACCTGACTTCTGCTTCCATGGCTATAGGTAAATATTAACATTAGAGCATGCCAAATAAGAGAAATTAAAAACATTAGAAATATGAGAACCCTTAAGCATTAGAAAATTTCCAAACAAAAGAAATCAACAGCTTCAGTCTCAGTAGTGCTAGATTGATATAGATTATGGGATTAGGCTTGTGAACTTGATAAAGGAGTAGGCTTGTGATTTGGAAAGCTATATTGCATCAGTTATTAAACCAGCAGTTTAATACCCCAAAATCCCCTACAATCCCCTAATATGTTTACAAAGTCTCTTAGTAACTATGAATCTGATGCAGATATGCCTATGTTTGAGGTTTAAATGATGACCATTTTACATTTACTTTCAGTGATGTGCACTTTCTTTTATATCTGTGCCATAATTTCCATAACTGTTTTCCAATCCATGTCCTGTGTTGTGTCTTAGCTTTCCAATACTTTATCTTCACTTGTTGTCACTTAAACTTTTAGGAGCTATTATATCAGTTATTTTGCTAACTTAAAACAGAAATTTGATGGATGTCAAACATCTATATATCCAGGAATAATATCTTGTAGTTTGGTGCATGATATTCTAGTGCCATGTTTGAAAACTTGTGTCTATTGACTCAGTTTATCTGAGTTCAATGCCAATAGTTACTAATTATATTGATTTGAATTCTTTAGATTAACAATAAATCTTTTGTCTCCAACACATTACTCCAAGCATATCCTGCAATTTGGAGGTTAATGGCATAGAAGCATAGCAGAATTTAATGCATGACATGTAATCTATCTCCATGACATGTAATCTAGCATGAGGTCATGCTCACTACACTCCTAGATTCCTTTGCAACTGTCGAATATTTTGTCACTTATCAGGGATGGTTTAATATTACAGCTGATGGGTAGTCTTTCCTGCCACTGCCTAAGGATGGTTTATCCATTCTTTGCATATAGTTTTACATGGTTGTAGCATCAGTACAATTGCCTCTATGGGGTTGGACATGGATTGGCTAACAGAATTAGTTCATTACACCTAACATAACTGTTTGAAGGCATCTGCAACCAACTAATTGGATAATTGAGCAACACAAAGGTTGGAAAACTAGCATTTGAAAGAACAACTGATTAAGAAGCATTTATGGGA